>JAQZBX010033588.1:0-25332 GCA_029593785.1 Cabassous unicinctus | reverse complement strand
TTCAATCCTGATCTTAAAGTTTTCCTCAAATGAATTTTTTTTGAAAATTTGAAAGGAGCTCATACAATAAATCATGAGAAAACAATATGTCTCATGCAAATACCACTTGGGTGTATATTGTCAATTGAAAGATGGTCATTATTCTCCTTGCTTGACTAGGCTCTTCATTTCCTGGGATCCTTTTCCTGGAATCCTTTGATAAAAGTTCCATTCAAAAAATAATAATAACAACAAAAATTTAAGAAAAGTTCCATTCAATCCACAATTAAGAAAAATCCACATGAAATTTGAAAGGAGAAAGAGAATAAGAAACCAAATTCGTAGATGGTAGAGCTGTAAGGTACTTCTATTGGTGGAGGCATCACCTTGACATCCTGCATCTTCCCACTGCTTCTGGATACCACGCTAAATCATCCTTACTAGGATGTCAGGTGAGAGAGATTATTGGCCAGAAGGCCAATAATTGCTACATTTCTGGATTTACGGGAAGTCATAAGCAGTATCACTGACCTTTGACATGCTAGACCTTTCAGGATAGCATAAGCACTTTATTCCTTTAATTAAATTTCTTCCTGATCAAGACATACACAGTAACATCTATTTTCCTGCTAGAACTTGGAATGTTATACAATGATATACAAATAGTGGACTTGGAAATAATTCAGAAGCTAGAGTTACAGATACAGAATATAAAATGAGTATTTTAAAAATATTTAAAAACAAAAGAATAATGGGATTTAAAATATACTCAAAGAACCTGAGACCAAATTGACCTGAAAAAGAACTTATTACCTGAAAAAGTCCATTAGTCTTTGTAATGTAAACAAATGACTCCAGGAAGCATAAGTCTGTAAATCTCTCCAGAGGTCTTATTCACTAACTTCCAAGGCTCGTTTGCCATTTATTCATCTTTTAACCCTGGTTGACAGTACTCTTTGCTCAACAAGTTCTGGCCATGCTGAAAAATGAAGTTCTTTTCTCCTGATATAGATGTCATAATTCTCATCTCATATTTTTATGACAAATTCCCCCAAAAATGAAAGGAAATTTTCATTTCCTTTCTGAGATGAAATTCTCAGAATTGACACTCAATAATAGTGTGTTACTAACTTTATTTTTTTGAGAGAATAAATAATTCTTTGTAAACATGCTTGTTTTAACAGTAATTGTTTGAACAATTATTTGAAATGCATAGCAAATATGCACATTAATTTCAGAAAAAAATATTTCTACAAAAGACCCTCATTTGCATTAGAGGTTTTCCAATTTAATTGAATTATAGTATTTAAATTCACCTATATTTGATCTATTGATGGTCTTTTCTTTTTCTTTTTATTACTCTACTCATTTTTAAATAAATTTTATTATTTTTCTATTTTTCCAAAGAGCTATACTTTGTCTTTCTTTGTTTTCTATATTGTTAATCTGTTTTCTATTTCATCACAATGCAATTTGATGCTGACTAATAATTGGATAATGGATAAATTCAATTCCTCCTAAAAGATTAATGGAGAAAAATATCCAACAACAAAGTTCTGATTTTAACTATTAGAAATAAAATCAAAATATTAATTTTGAAATTAAGAAATAAATGAACAGTGTGAAGTATGTAGCTGAAGAGAGAATTTTAAAAATTGCAGATAGAATTGGAGATTATCTAGATGTCACTACAGAGAAACAAGAAGTGGAAAATATCAAAGAGGGTGAAGTACATGGATAATAGAAGTGAGTTTCAGAATGCGAGAGACAAGGGGGGTATTTGGAAAGATAATGAATGAAAGTTTTCCAGAAATGCTGAAATCTACAGATTCAGGAAGTTCTGTAAATCAAAAACTGTAAATACACACATACACACACACATAGGAATCATAGTTAGATACATAAGAATAGAAAGGTTTGATACCAAAAATGTAGAGAAGATTTGTAGAATACTTCAGAAATAAAAGATAGCTCACCTAAAAAAAAAAACATTAGATGACAAAAACCAATCAAAGTTTACCGGAATCATAATGAGTTGAGAAAGAAAACTTGGCAGCCTGTCATCATCTATGAAGTACATGTGAGTGTGTAAGAACATGAATTAGAAAAACTGACAGAGAATAATCACTTAATAACTGTACTAGACAGGGTTTTCCAGAGAAACAGTACTAACAGAAGATAGATAAATTATAGATAGATGATAGATGATAGATAGATAGATAGAAAGATAGATAGATAGATACATACATACATTAATACATACATACATAGATGTAAATGTTAAAACTTTTGTTATTAGAATTGGCTCACATGACTATCAGGCTTGGCTGTCTGAGTTCTGAAGGGCAGGCCACAAGTTGGAAACTCAATTAAAAGGTAAAGTTAAGTTCCCCAGGAGAAGTAGGTTAGCTGAAGTAAAGATAGATATTCTCCTTTTTGACTACTGAAATCCTCAGTTTAGCCTCTAAGGCCTCCAACTGATTGAATGAGGGGACTCCTCTCATTGCTGAAGGCAGTTTCCTTTGTTGCTTGTAGATGTCATCAGCCATAGATTCAATCAACTGACTAATGATTTAAATCCATCTATGAGTGATTCTCAGAGTAACAATCAGACCAGTGCTTGCTTGACCAAACAAATGGACACCATTACCTAGTCAAGTTGACACATGAAATTAACCATTGAAATAACACAGAGCTTCACTAAAGGAAACTCCAAATATTTTTATTTCAGATAGATGCAAAGTTTTAGTGGGGATTACTAAGGTGAAAAAAAGAATGACAGGCAAAGAAATCAGAAAATACTTGGCTAAATATTTTTAATAACTACAAAAGAGTAATAAAATAGTTTGTGTTAAAAAAACAAGATATAATAAAATATATGAAAACAAAAGCATATACTATGTAACTTAATGTTATCTAAGGCTCTAGAAACTCCTGGAAGAAGATTCAACATAATGATTGAACTCAGACTTTGATAACCTATACATAATTTTAAATATTTTAGAGTAATTGCTAAAATAAAAGCAATTGAGTACGTATAAGTCAAACTCCTAGAGAGAGAAAAGACAATGAGAGAAAATACTTAAAGAAGATAAGCATGGAGAGAAAAAAAAACACTTAAAAGAAAAGTCAAGAGAGTCAGAAAATAAAGTATAAATGGATAGAATTATTTCTGAACACCTCAGTAATTATGCCAAATATAAGTAGAGTTAGTATGGAATAAGTGTCCAAACAGGTAAAGATTGTCAAGTAGGAAAAAAAAATCTGTTAATGGAATAAATGCTTTAGTAGTTAAATATGTCAGATGAACAGAAAATGAAATACATATGAAACACAGAAACATAAGGCTAGAGAAATTTTGTTAGTAAAGCACAACACAGGCAATTCTAAGAAAATAAAGAGGAAAAGTACACTGTTAATATTAGACAAAATAAATCAGTCACTATGTCATAATAAAATATTCATTCTCTGAAGAAGATCAAAGAAACCTAAATGTATACAAGCCTAATAATATAGTATAATTATAATGTCTTAGTTTCCTACTTCTGTAAAAACTATTTCAAACTTGGTGGCTTAAAAGAACAGAAATTTATTGTTTCTCAATTCTGAAGGCCAGAAGTCCAAAATCAGTTTCACTGGACTGAAATCAAGGTGTCAACAGGGTCACGCTGCCATTGGAGGCTCTATAGGAGAATCCATTTCTTGCCTCTTCCAGCTTCTGGTAGCTGCTGGCATTCTTTGGCTTGTGGCTGAATCTCTCCAATTTCTGCCTCTGTGGTCACATCACCTTCTCCTCTGTGTATCTCTTTCAAAGTTCCCTTTAATAAGGACTTTATGAGATTGCCTTTAAAGCCCACCCATATAATCCAGGATACTCTGTCCATCTCAATATATTTATTTAATCACATAAACAAAGCCCTTTTTTCCGTATAAGGCAGGGGTTCTTAACAAGGGGTCCATGAGCTTGAATTGAAATTCAAAAAAACATTCTTGTGGGGACATAGTGCGGGTGTGATCTTTTTATTAAATAATACACAGTATAGTGAGGACTTAGTAAGGGGTCCCTGGTTTTCACCTGACTGGCAAAGGGAAACGTGGAACAGTTTCCAGGGATTAGGACATGGTTATATTTGGTGGAATATTATTCAGCTTATCATGATCCTGTGTGTGTGTATGTGTGTGCAACAGCAATTAACAAAACTAAAAGCAGAAATGAAAATATCTTACCACAATTGCAAATTTTTGAAATACGGATCTCTCAGTAATTGATAAATCAAACAGGCAAAAATTGAAAAATGATATAACTGCAATATAATTATTTAGAAATCAATTATAAATCTCTAGGAAAATCTGGGTACCTGGGCATGAAGAAAATTAAAAACTAATGGATAGGGAAGTGGGTGTGGCTCAATCGATAGAGCTCCCGTTTACCATATGGGAGGCCCTGGGTTCGCTTCCCAGGGCCTTCTTGTGAGGGCAGGCTGGCCCGCGCGGTGCGGTGGGCTGATGCAGCAGGACCTCACAGCAATGGGGAGATAAGCAGACACAGAGAGAACACACAGCGAATGGACACAGCAAACACAAGCAGCAAGGGGGGGATAAATAAATAAATAAATAAATCTTTAAAAAACAAACAAACAAACAAAAAAACTAATGGATAGAAATAAATAGAAATAAAATAGAAAAAAAATAAGAATCAAAGAAGAAATATAACTTTTTTTTAAATTAGAAGTGAAAAAATAAGGAAAATGCCATATATCAACACTTGTGGTTCACAGCTAAAATGGTATTTACAGCAAAATGTATCTCTTTAAATGTATACATTAGAGATAGGAAAGTTAGGATATAATAAAAACAAAAGCAGAATTTATTGAACTGAAAAAGAGAAAAGAAATAGAAAATATCCAAAATGCCAATACTGTCTTCACTGAAGATTAATAAAATAAAAGAAACATCTGGAAACGATTAAGGGAAAATTTTTTAAAAAATGATCTCCAGTGAAAAATTGGACAAAATAGTCAGTTGCAAAGATTTAATAAAAAGTTAAAAGGTGTGCAACATCTCTAGCTCTCAGGGAAATGCAAATTAAAACCAAAATGAGGTACCATTTCACACCATTAGAATGGCAGCTATTACTAAAATAAGGGAAATTACAAGTTGGAGAGGATGTGGAGAAATTAGGAACATTCATTCATTGCTAGTTGAAATGTAACACGGTGAAGCCACTGTGGAAGACAGTTTGTTGGTTCTTCAGAAAATTAAGTAGAGAATTACTATATTACCTGGAATCCACTACTAGGTATATACCCCAAATAATTTAAAGCAGGGTCTTGAACAGATATTTGCACATTGATGTTCATAACAGCATTATTCACAATTGTCAAAAGATGAAAGCAACCCAAGTGTCAATCAATGGATGAATTGATAAATAAAATGTGGTATATACATACAATGGAATATTAATCAGCTGTAAAAAATAATGAAGTCCTCATACATGCGGCAACATAAATGAACCTTGAAGACGTCATGTTGAGTGAAATAAGCCAGACACTAAAGGACAAATATAGCATTTCACTGTTATTAAATAATTAGAATAAGCAAAGTCATAGAGTCAGAATCTAGAATATATGTTACCAGGGGATGGATGGACAGGGAACGGGAAGTTAGGCTTAAATTATTGTAGGGTTTCTATTTGCAAGAGTAGATATGCTTTAGTAATAGATGGGGGTGATGGTAGCAAAACATTGGGACCATAATTAATGGCATTGAAATATATGTTTGAATACAGTTAAAAGAATAAAAGCTAGGTTGTATATGTGGTATTAGAGTAATTTTTTTAAAAATCCATGGAATTGTGCTGCAAAAGTATTTGAACAATGGATAATAGTGAACAGTACAATCATAAAAATGTGCTGTCATCAGTTGTAACAAATGTTCTTCACCAATTCTTGGTATTAGTACATTTGGTACTGTGTGGGATTCCTCTATTTTGTTCATAATTGTTCTGTAATCCCACAACTTATTTAATTTTTAAAAAAAAGGTATCAAAAATTTTGAATTAGCATACCTGAAACACATACATTACTATTCAATAATTTACCAAACTTGACTCAAGAGGAAGGCAAAACTAATTAGTCTTATAATTATTAATTAAATTGAACTATTATTTAAAGTCTTATGAAAATTTAGAAACTACCCTGTGTGCTTCTTCCAGTGAATTCTATCTGTTTTAAGGAACACATAATTACAATCTTCCTCAGACTATCCCAGAGCCTTTGATTTCTTTCAGAAGACTAGCATAATTTTGACCCATGCCTGATAATGACATTATCAGATAGAAAATTACATGCTAATTTCATTCATGACAATGGATGTAAAATTTTTAAATGAATCACTTGCAGTATGAATCTGATAATAAAGTTGGATTCGTTCCTAGAATGCTAGGTTGATTTAACATTAGAAAATTAAGAAATGTAATTCGCTATCATGTTAAAAGTAAAGTAATTTACGTGCTCACTTAAAAGTCACAGAAAAAAGAATGTTTTCATAAAAGTTCAATCAATTTGTGATAAAAGTTTTATTCTAGCTATTATAGGGTATTTCCATAGCCTCCCCTATTATTAAGATCCTCTATTTGTATAATAGATTCAAAATAATATTTGTTATTTCTCATTCACTTAACAGTGTAGGGTAGGATTCACATTTCTAAGTAGGTCTCCTCTAGATAATTCAGAGATCAGTTGCTTTGGCATCTTCAACATGGGGCATTTAAGTAGGATGATGTTTTAGTTTCCTTGGCTGCTCAAGCAAGTAACATGCAATGGTTTGGCCTGACCAATAGGAATTTATTGGCTCATGGTTTTGAAGCTAGGAAAATTCCAAATCGAGACATCATCTAAGCCATGCTGTCTTCCCAAAGTACTGGTGTTCTGGGGCTGGCTGCTGGTGAGCCTTGGTCCTGGACTCCTCTGTCAAGGCACATGGTGGCCTCTCATTGCCTCTCCCTTCTCTTCTGGTTTCTGGTGACCTTCAGTTCTTGCTTCTCATGGCTTTCTATCTGTCTGAATTTCATTCTGCTTTAAAGGACTCCAGCAATAGGATTAAGACCCCTTCTAATTGAGCTGGGCCACATCTTAACTAAAGCAAGGTTATCAAAAGGTCCTACTTATAATAGTTCATACCCACAAGAATGGATTAAGTACAAAAGCATGTTATTCTTGAGTATATAGCTCCAAAACACCACAGATGATTATATAATGTATTATTCAAAATGGAATATCTTTGAGAGTGACAAGGGAAACTATTGATAATTTTTCTAGGACTGCAAGTTTAAATCATTATTGCCCCTAACAAGCTGGAGTGTATGGTCATCCTTCAAAAGGTCTATCTGGTCACTGCCATTTCCACCTTTAAGATTGGTCAAAGAAGATGAGGAAGAGCATAAAAAAATTTACATGAGAAGTATTAATGAGAAATCCTGGGAATAATATGTTCACTCTTAATCATCTCCATTTGCTGGAATTTGGTACATCACTTACTGAACTGCAAGGCTGGCTAAAAAAATTGGTCAAATTTTCTGCCCATAAAGTAGGAAATAATAGATTTTCATTAACAGCTAGGAGCCTTTGCCACACACAACATATAAGATCAGTAAAAATATGGAGAAAATATTATATATTATTATGAAATTTTGAAAGAGTAATGACTCGATTGAGAACAAAACAGGACTGTCCAATTCGTATCAATTACATGCATTTGAAGTGCTGCTCAAGAGACAGGTGAAATACAAAATACAAAGATTGGAACTTACAACTATTATTTACAAATAATGTGACCTTTCATAGGAAACCATAAAAGACTGTACATAAATTATTAGAAATTGTAGAGTTTAACATGGATTCTGCATAGAAATTTAACATTATAAAAAATTGCATTTCTTTACAACAATAAATAATTACAATTAGATTATATTTAACATATCAGTTTATGAATAAATCTAACTAAGGTGTACAATATCAGTATGGAAAATATTCTAAAACTTTATTAAAATATATTAAAACCTAACTAAATGGAAGTATTTAACATGTTATGATACATTAAAACACTTTACATTAAAATGCCAATTCTCTAGAAATTGCCCAATTTGGTAGAATTCAAATTCAATAAAATCATTTAAAATATGCATAGTGGCACTATTCACAATTTCCAAAAGGTGGAAGAAACCCAAGTGTCTGTCAACTGATGAACTGATAAACAAAATGAAGGATATACATACAATGGAATATTATTCAGTCCTAAAAAGTAATCAAGTCCTGATACATTCAGCAACATGGATGAACCCTGAAGGCATCATGTTGAGTGACATAAGCGAAACACAAAAGGACAAATATTGTATAATCTAACATATAGGAAGTAAGCAGAATATGGATATTCATAAAGTCAGAAACTAGATTAGGAGTTACCCGGGGGCCAGGTGGTGGAGGGGTAGGGAATGGGTAATGTTTATTGGTGCAGAGTTTTGGTTTGGGGTGATGGAAAAATTTTGGCAATGCATGATGGTGATGTAGGTAAAACTTTTTTAATGTAATTATCACTAATGAATTGTATATTTGAAAAGGTATAAAAAGAGAAATTTTGAAAAGGTAAAAAAGCACCACACTAGTTTAAAATGTTAACAACAAGGAAAACTGTAAAAAAAATAATTAAAAATCTGCAAATATTTTTCCGGATAGTCTGAATCTTCATCTATCATCTATCTATCTATCTATCTACCTACCTACCTACCTACCTACCTACCTACCTACCTATCTATGCACATACACACATGCACAGAGACAAGAAAAATCAAGATAATGTTTAGTTTTGATAAAGTATTTCAAAGACAGGTTTTTCATAATTGTGCAATTGGTATATTTATTATCAATTTTCATTTATGCTGTATATATTGTTTTCTCCTTCCAATACTTTATAAGAATAATTAAATCTAGGTTTTTTTAGTGGAGATGAGTTTATAGTGTGACAAATAAGTAAAATTATTTTTTCTATAAGAATTTGGAGTGGGTTGGCCAAGAAACAGTCAAGTTCAGACTGATAGTTTTAGCATGCAGAAGGTAAAAATACAAATGGTGATCTCTCTTTCCCAAATTTGTTTCAACTTATGGCTTTCTATTGAGTTCCATACTTGTATATCAATCTCACTATCTAACATCTCTACATAGAAATTCCAAGAACACTTCAATCTATGCAGTGGGTGACACACAAGACTTAATCCCAGCAACTGCCAATGGTAAAAATTTGGATGTCACCGTGGAATCCTTTTCCTTCTCCCCTTCTCCTATCTCACCTACTGTATCAAATCAATCATGGCTAGAAAATATATTCTACAATAAAATATTTCATCAATCAGTCCAGTTTTAAATCCCCACTCACTGGTTCAGGCTATCATTAATTCATAATGATTATTGAGATTGCACTTGGTCTGCAGTGCTGTCTCTTTATCCATATTTTTCCCTGTGGCAAAAGTAGATTTTCTAAATCTTAGAACTGATAAGGTCACTTCCCTTTAAATTTTCAAAAAGCTTCAAAGTGTCTTCAGGAAATGTATAAATACTTTACTATAGATAGATTAGGATAGACTAGGCTTTAGTATCAATAAAATTTACAAAAGTCTGCAATGGCTCAATCACAGAGATGTTTAGAGTCTTACTTATGAATCAGTCAAATGGATGTTACTGACTTTCCAAAGAGCTCCTTGCCATGCACTGTTTCAGGGTTCCAGATTCCTTCCACCGTTTGACTCTGTGACATACTGTTTTCTCTTTGCAATCTGCTAGCCATCAGAAGGAACAAATCCAACAAACAAAAAAATATATATAAATGAACAATAGCCACTTCTTAAAAGCCAAACAAAGATACTCATCAATTGTACCCATATTCCATTGTCTGGAAATCAGATCTATGGTTAGCCCAAGATGCAGAGAAGATGGAAAAATGAAGCCTGGCTGTGCGTTTGAGAGGAAGTGAAGAACATGGATTTTGGCAACCACTTAGCTAATAAGAGCTTTATGATCAGATCTTGTTTTCCTCTCAAAAACCTCTTCCCACTCTCTGGCTACCTCCAAATCTCTTCTCTTGACATGTGGAGTTATCTGTAATTCTCTATATACTCTTTCTTCTGTGTCTTTTTAAAAGCCTCCATTAATGATTGAATTTATCTTTCTATCCTAGACGCATCCTGTCTGCTTGGATGACTACAACTTATTCTTCTGTACTCAAGTAAGAGGTCACTTTCTACACAAAAGCTTCCCTTAGCACCTTATAAGTGGACTTGATTTACCTCCATGGCTATCGAACCCACGGAATCACAATTACTTTTCATTTGTTTCATGTCCCCAGAATATCAAGATATGACAGGAGTCTTGTTCCTTGATGAAGTCATAGTACCTAGCGCAGTACAAGTTACAAAATAAATATTAATTGTGTTACTATTTTTGAAATAAATGTATAAGTAATAGGAGAGTTGAGAGCAGATGGGTCCAACTATCTCACTGAAAACAATCAATAACTAAAATTCACACTGGTCAGTCATGGAAACCACAAGACTCCAGGAGGCCAGGGTTGACCTGTGAAGCTTAGTTCAGAATAAGAGTGAAATAAAGCCGGTAGTGATCAAATGGGAGAGGAGGAGAAGCTCTGAGAAATGGCTTTAAAAAACAACTAAAATGTGTGTCTTTATGGGCTGACAGAGTTGTGATATATGAGTGAATGGGCCAGCTGAACCAAGTGAGGGTTGAGGTGAGAAAAAAGGAGAGAAAGAAAGAACATACAATGTGTGATTCTGACATCTAAATCACTTGGAACTGTTTTCATGAGAGGGAAAGAAAGGACTGTATTTCATGATAACTAGATTATAATGTGACCTGATGGATAAACTCTGATGAATAAAGGCTAATTGTTTCTATAAACCTTCAAAGCTAAAAAGGGCTAGCTGATTCATTAGCACATTACCCAATACTGATACATGGTTTTAAAAATTCTGATTACAATCCAGGGGACTAGGACCCTAAGACCCCTACGCTATGCTTTGAAATGACATGCCCATATTTTGCCTGAGAAGGCATAAATTATTAGAAATGTATAGACACACTACAATTAGCATTTTAATTATGCATCCATTAAAGTTATTTAAGAGGCTTGGTGAATAACAGCAAAAACGTTATCCCACTTGTCACCACAGCTCCCTTAGTCTGCTGAGTAAACAAGATCTTTGAAATGTTGCTTGTGAATATGTCTATGTTGCTATATTCTATGGTATAGAACACAGACACTTTTTTCCTGACTGCAATCTTACGCAGATAAATGCATGATCTCAAAAGTTATTAGCATATCAGTGTCTAATTGACTGTAATAAAAAATGAAAAATCCTAATAACATTCCTATATGTCATTATGTTAGACCTCAATTATTCAGAAGGTTCATAATGCTGCTGCTGCCTAGTAGAGTATAGCCCATTAAATATGCAACTGGGCTAAAATATAAAAGTTTCTCAAATGCTCATAGGATGAAATCATGGTGGTGGTTTAAAATTTAATGCTGCTTAACCTGCAACACAATGAATTCCTATGCACAGATATAAAGTTTTATGATGTGAAAGTCAAAATTAATCCATAGCATTTTGTAGAACTAGTCACACCAACATTTTTATCTTTTTTTTCTTTGTTCAAATTTCTATTTCATTTCTAAATATACATTTTGCCCCTAACAAAGTTTAAAAATTTGAAAAGAAGTTTAGCCATTAAGTTTCATGAATGTTATATTGCCAAAACACAGATAAATAAGATCAAGAATAAATTAATGTGTTACACTTTTCAAAAATCTATCATATATACGATAGATAGATATAGATAGATAGGTGAGATAGATAGATAGATAGATAGATAGATAGATAGATAGATAGATAGATAGATATGAGGAGAAAAGAACCAAGAATAATCAAACACTTTTGAAAGGGACAAAGCCAAATTATTTCAAAGGTAATTTTATTAAGTTTTATGATAAACAAACATTAATTATTATATGTTAAACATCTAACAAATGTATTGTCTAACAAATATGTTACATAAGGTTTTGCCATCATTTTAAAATTATACAATATATTTTGATTCATTTTATTGCTATAAAACAACTAAAGTATAGGCTATTTTATTTTTTTAATGAACATAGATGTGTACATGAGACAACTATGGATATCTACTCCTGGTATCAATCAAAATCTTGATAATTAAAAAAAGTAATTGCTATAAAACATGATTATATATGCCCATAGAACTTTAATAAGATAGTGAATGATTTGTCATCTCAGTGTAATTTTTGAAGAACAACATTTCCAAAATAAATTTAAACCAAGAGCGTTATTTGTTTATCATATTAGAAATCCTCTCCTTTAAAAACTTATCATTTTTAGAATTTATGCCATATTTTGCTGTCCTTAATCTCTTTATAGATATGGAAACTTTGGAAAACATTCTGAGGACAATAACTGTCCTTAGAATGTTTAATAACTAAGATGAGGAATCAAAGTAGAAACCATGTCACAAAAAAGATTAGACTTTTTTTTATATAGCCCAGAAGCATAGGCAAGGGGGTGAGAGAGTAACAGAATAAATGGTAATCAAGTTCAAGATTCAGAGGAGATTTTATAACTTACAGAGATGTTCAAAGATAAAGTTGCTCCTTTAGAAAGCAGTGCATTGTATAATCACTGAGAACACATGAAGATAGGCTGGGACAACAGTTATTGTTGGATTATGCTGAGAGGAGTAAGTCATCAGGTGGATGATGGCTCAACTTAGATTTTAAGTACAACAATTAATCCTCGTTTTCTACTATGTCTTTAGAAATTAATGTTGGGGAAAAGTTTTATTATCTGTCTACTGTCTTGAATAGGGCAGCCCTCAAGTAAGTTGAATAATAATATGTACTTTTACATTTTTTGTATTATTTTGTATCATTAAATTAATATCTTACACAACATTAAAGGGAAAGAATTCCCCAAACAGACACACACAGACACACAGACACATCATGGCAAAAATTTTGTATATTACAGAGAAAAGTTTCCAACATCTGACAAAACACAAATTTAATGATTTTGCTATATTAAAATAATTATTTTAAGTAAGAATTCATGTTACTTTAATAATCATATACTCAATGAATCTTTAAAGGTTGGAAAATACTTTAACATTCAAATATGAAAAGCAGGAAATTTCCAGGTTAAAAAAATAAGTTTGTAACAGAGACAAAATTACAGTTCTTTCATTTTAAGGACAAATACTTTAAAGTAAAAAAAAAATGACAGCTGTTTTTTACAAAAATGTGTAAGCACAATACTCTTTCATATCATCTTTAAAGAGCTTCACTCTATGATCTTCCAAATGAATTAAAGTTCCTCAAGTGCTCCCCTAAAATATATTTTTTTAAAAAGCACCACTTATATATTCATAGACAAAACTTAAGAATTCTTTAAAAAAGAAAACTATTGAAAAAAAGTACATTGATTCAAAAATTTGATGACTCTTTTAAAATGAACTTTAAAAAATTTTAGAATAGTTTTATATTTACAGAATAGTTACTGAGACAATACAGAGAGTTCATATATGTCTTATTCCAAGTTTTTCCTCATAGTAATATTTTTATATTGGTATATTTGTCATAATTAATGAACCAATATTGAGACATCATTATTAACTAGAATGCATAATCTTTTCAGTTTTCCTCAGTTTTACCTAATTCCCATTTTCTATTACAGGATCCCATCCAAGATACCATGTTTCATTTATTTTTTACGTTTCTTTAGGCTCCTCTTTGCTGTGACAATTTCTCGGACTTTTCTTGTTATTTTATGATCTAGACATAAGTACCAGTCAAGCATATTTTAAAATGTTGCTCCATTAATATTTGTCTGATAATTTTCTCATTAACAAACTGGCATTGTAGGTTTAGGGGAGGAACGCAGAGGCGAAGTGTCATTGTTACCACATTACGTCAAGGGTACATGCTATCATCATGACATCACTTTTGAGACAACATTGATCATCTGACTAAAGGTAGCGTTTGCCAGTTCTTTACATTGTTAAGTTCCACTTATATTTTCCCCCTTTCCAAAATATATTCTTTGTCATGAAATCACTTTGCAGAATTTTCACCTAAGAGATGGGGAGTTAAGCTCCACCTTCTTGAGAGTAGATTATTTATATAAAATATTTGGAATTCTTCTGCACAAGAGATTTTATTTTTATTCTTCCCTACGTAAAAAATTTATTTAATTATTTGATAATTAATTACATCAATATTGGCTCATGGATATTTATTTTATATTTTGGGTTATCTGTGTTACTTAGGGTTCTCTAGGGAAAAAGAATTGACAAGAGCTATATATATGTAAATGATATGAGATTCATTATAGGAATAGGCTCATGCAACTGTGGGGATAGGCAAGTTCGAATTTTGTAGGGCAGGCTACATGCTGGGAACTCTTACAGAGGTTTTCAATGAACTCCCCAAGAGAAGCTGGCTGGTTGAAGGAGAGATGGAAATTCTCCCTTCTGAGTGCTGAAATCATCAGTTCTCTTTGTAAGGTCTTCAACTGATAGGATGAGAAATCTCACCTTACTGATGGCAATCTCTTTGGTTGATTGCAGACATAATCAGTCATACATGCAATCAACTTACTAACGATTTAAATTTTCACAGTAAAAATCAGGCCAGTGCTTGTTTAACCAAACAACTGGACACCATAACCTAGCAAAATTGACACATGATCTTAACTCACATTATCTGATACTACTTTAGTTATTTTATTTATTCATTTGTTTTATTGCTCAAATTGTTCCAAATTTAGCCATTGGAAGCTCATTTATTTGGAAGCTGTATCTCTTTAACATACAGCCAACAAATACTCTATCTTGAGTACTTCCTTATTTTCTGGTGCTACAAGATGGTACAAGCTCATCTTGCATTTCCCTGTCCAAGTCCTAGAATCATCTATATCTCCAAGAAGTCAGACCTAATTCCTTTTATTGGAGAATGGTGCTTGTGTGCTACATGCATTCTCCTCGTTACTGGGATTTCCTTGCCTCTAGGTCCTTTCAGATACAAAGTAAGGAAATATATGTGTGTGTATACTAACCTGTGTACAGTACATAGAAATACACATATACATAAATATTTCTAAATGTTTCCATTTGCATCTATATTAAGCTAAATATGAGTCCCTGCAACTCTAAACCATTGCTACATGGATCATTTTAACTTTCTCCATTTCTGTAACATCCCACTCTCCTCAGTGAGAAAACTAACTTCAAACATCCATCACCATTTACATAATTGTTCAATTCCCTTATATATGTAGAGTGGTTTCAGAATTTAAATACCTATCCCCTGTGATAAACAACTTTATCATATAGAGTATTGTGCCTAAGTACAGTTCCTTTTGCCTTTAGTATTTTAATTTCCACTCCTTTCCAAAGTTACTTATGTTAGCACATTTTCCCCATATCACTTGGCAAGATTATCTGATACATTTGTAATACAGTTATAGTCTTTTGACAAAGCCTACATTCCATTGTTGAATCCCCTGACCCCCTTCATCATTTATTTTAATTTTCATGCAGTGATGTCACTTGGTGCGGCAAAGTTCTATGCATTTTGAGTACTATGTAGTGTTATCTGTCTGCCATTATAGTATCATGCTGAATGTTTCCACCCAATTTAGAAGCAAAAAACACAACCCTGTGCTTTACCTTTTCAACCCTTCTCCCTCCCCAGCTATATCTGAGCCACTTTATCTGTTTACCATATTTATAGTTTTGCCTTTTCCAGAATGTTATACAAATGAAAGCAGACAGTATGTATCTTTTTCAAACTGACTTGTTTCACTTAGCAAATGTGTTTAAAACTCACTCAGTTTTTATTGATGAATAGTAGTCTATTGTATGGCTATACCTCAGGTTATTTATACATTCTTCTATTGAAGGAAAGCTTCATTGCTTCCTGACTGGGACAATTATGAATAAAGTTACTATTAGCATTTACTTGCAGGTTTTATGTGGTTATAAATTTTTGAATCAATTGAGTAAATGCCCATAGATTGCAAGGTAAGACTATGTTTAACTGTGTAAGGAACTATAAAACTACATTTTAAATTGGCTAAACAATTTTCCATTCCCTTAAGCAAGGATTGAGAGTTACTTTGTTCTACATCCTCACCAGCATTTGGTATTATCAGTATTTTGGATTTCTATTTTGCATGTAATGGTGCCTCATTGTTGTTTTAATTTACGTTCCCCTAATTACAACGACGTTCAGAATCATTTCATGTGCTTATTTGCTAGTTGTATAATTTCTTTGGTGAGGTGTATTTTCAGACCCGGCACCTGCTGACTATGCTATTATTATTTTTCCCTAGGTGGCATAGGATGGAGGGGGGCTGGATTAGGGAGCAACTCCTTTCTCCTACCTATAACAAAGTTGTTTCCCCTGGAGAGTAGGTCTTTGTTATGGGGAATGTTCTGGGATAATTTCACAGTGGTTACTCCTCTTCTCCCCCTGCCTGTGCCTTGAGGGAATCTTTTCCAACCCTTACTGAGAATCTGGTGGATATCCTGGGTAGAAAGTCCACAAATGTGTGCCCCAGCCCCACTAAGACTGCTTTTCCCAGTATTTTCTCATTTACAGTCTATTCCACACTCAGCCTCTAGTGATTCATCAAAATTTACCATTAATTGACCCTAACAGTTCATGGCTCCTGTTGTCTCTGATCCAGGTGAGCAGATCTAGGTTGCTCTATAACTCTAGATGCAGCTATTTCTCCAGATTTAACAATGTGTAAAGGTTTGCCCTGCAATCGCCATTCTCTGATGAGTTCAAAAAGTTATAATCACTTTATCCAGCTTTTCTTTGCAATAACAGGAGTGATGACTTCCAAGCTCTTTACATGTTAGAGCCCAAACCGGAAGTACCATTCAATCAATTTCAATGACATAAAAACAGACCCATTTGGTCAAGTCATTAACTTCTCTGATTGTATTTTAATTTGCAAAATGTGAAAACAACACATCTTTATAGGTTTATAATGAGAATTAAATGCACTGATGGGTATGAAAGTTTTTTGTAAACTATACAGTTCTAAATACATATGAAGCAGATATGTTTTGATATTAGTGCCTTTTTAAATATTATATTCTAAATTCAGAATAAGCACTTAGTTTTTATTGGATCTTCTGCCTACAATGAGGGAAGGCATCTTTTCTTGGTCCAGTAATTTCATATATTGTGATAGGCTGACTGATGGCCCCATGATGTCTACATCCTAACCCCTAGAATATGCAAACATTACCCTATATAGCAAAAGGGAACTTGCAGATATGACTAAATCAAGGGTATTGAGAGGGGATAATCCTGGGATTATCAGGATGGGTACTATGTAATCACAGAGTCATTATAAGATGGAAGCTGGAGATCACAGAGACAGAAGAGGAGAAGGCAATATGATGATGGAAGCAGAGATTGTAGTGATGCACTTTGAAGATGGAGGAAGTAGCCAAAAGCCAAAGAATATAGGAGCTGAAAAAGACAAGGAAATGGAGTCTTTCCTCAGGACCTCCAGAAGGAGTGAGCTGACCCGTTGACTTTGCTCTAATGAAACTGTGTTTGAGTTGTGACCTCCAGTAAGAGAATAAGTTGTGATATTTTAAGACATTAAGTTTGTTGTAATTTGTTACAGGAGCAATAGTAATCATACACACACACACACACACAAACACATACCCCAGAAATAAGTTAAAAGCATAATATGATAAAGGAGTTATGTGTGTTTTCCTGAGCCCCAGAAGAATGTTTCTCTAGCAAAAGTCTAAGTAAAAGGCTGTGGAAGGAGTTACTATATGGTACATTGTGGAAACATAGGCTCAGGCATTCAGGAAGTGGTGGTTTTTTTTACTTACAGTAGAGAAAGAGTCCAAAAGCACAGGGAGAAAGACCCTACTGTGGCCTGTCCCTTGCATGCCTCACTTCATGCCAGAATGTCACAGATGAGGGGCGCCTGCATTGCCTGAGAGCTTAGCTTTTATACACTCCAGAGGGATGGGACTCTGCCCTAGCAAGCAACTGGGGCTGGTTAAGATTTAATGTTTTCTCAGGCTGCTGGGGCGTCTTGCAAAATAGAAACATGCCAAACACCCACATGGAAACAAACAAGAGTGGAAAAATAATAAACAGCTGCACGTAAACAGGCAACAGTGGAAACTTAACAAATACCTGTACACACACAACAAGGGGGAAAATGAGGAGGTAGGCTAGGGTTGGGAGATAACCACTGAGTGTCTGTGACTTCCTCAGCAAAGGGTCATTGATTTGGGGACCTTAACTCACAGAATTTGGGAACAAATATTTGCACTTGGAGAAATTATTCAATCAGGACATAATGTGAACTCTAGTATAATAATTTAACAAACATTATACTCATTCTTTTTCTGATTCTTCCCGAACTCCAGTCCATCCATTCTCTTCCAACTCACATACACACACACACACATCACACACACACACACAATACCTTAGCAGCTAATTAATCATACCTTGTATGCATGATCAAAATCTTTGGAAGTTATGAATACACAAATAATTTCCTAATGCATACAATACATATATAATACACAACAATACAAACAGGGTAAGTGGACTAAGCACTTGAGATCCAGGATACTTTGTATTTATTAAGTGTGATGATACAAATTTTTTTCCAGCAACTCTCACCATAAAAGAATCCTGTGTTACCTTATAAAAGGTGAGATTTTGGCACAAGTAAAATTAGAAATATTGGGATTGGAGGTGAAACTGTTTTATCTTTTTGATTAAAAAATCAATGTCATATGAATAACATAACTTCTTTTTAGCATACTCAAAATTGCCGTTCTTTGAATCATTTTAGTCTTGGATATTTTAATGGCGGAAAAAACACAAAAAAGATACTTGCTCTGCTTTCCTTAGGAAAAGATTTTTATACTCGCTCCTTTAGCAGCTAGTTGATCATATTTTGTATGATTGATCAAAAGCCTTGGAAGTTCTATATACATGTAAAGACTTTAATGTAGCATTAACAGGTGTGTGAGATGTCTGTAAAACCTGCAGATTACAATTCTGTGACATCCATTCATTTGTAGTATTCATGATATAATTATAATGTACTTCACTTAGAGTATGCTTGATACATCATTCCCAGTAAAAATATCTGTAAAAGTCAGCACATCAAACCCAATGTATTCTTTTTTATTACAATAAGGCATTCTTTAAAGATGACTCTTGCCTCCAGGGAATAAAATGGAGATTAAGTAAGTATGTCATTAAAATGGAGGCCCAAGAAAAGTTACATTCTCTAAGTATTCATTCTCCACAGGGTGTACAAACTCCCTTAGAGAAAGCAAATACTTTCTAGAGCGGTAATGATTCCATCTGGAATGAAATACTTATAATAGCAAGTGGCATTTTTTTTCTTTACTATCCCAGGTCCTTGGCATATAGAAGAGTTATATTTCCACATCACATTTCAGGAATAAGAGTCTTTTGACAAAAATTATGTTTTGTCTGTGCAAGATATATTTGAGCAGAAATATAGAACACAGAAATATATTGAAAATAAAATCTACTTAAGAGAAAAAAGCATTGAGCAATCATGATCTTTTAATGTTCACTCAGCAAACTAAGGGGATCTTGAGGTAAATATTAATATTATTAATGCAAATATTGTTTTTTGTTGTTCAACATTTTAGATTAAACTGTGATAATCTCAAATGTATTGTCTCTTTTCCATCCTTATTGCTATTGTTTAAGCATATGCAGTATCTCTATCCTGGAGTATTATAATAGTTTCTTAATTATCTGCCTATATTTTCTTCCTCATTAAAACCTAAACTCCCTCCTACATGCACTGTCAGGATTATCATTTCATTTATGTAGCGAAAACGGAACAATAATTGGAAGTTTACTTTTGGTTTTGTTTTGTTTGGATTATCTGTTTCTTAAAATTAGTACATTTAATTTATTTACATATTTATTAATTCAGCACTTACTCTTTAAAAAAAGTTTTATTTATTTCTCACCCCCCTGCCCATTGTTTTTGCACTCACTGTCTGCTCTCTGTGTCCATTTGCTGTGTGTTCTGTGTCTGCTTGTCTTCTTTTTAGGCAGCACCAGGAACCAATCCTGGGACCTTCCAGAGTGGGAGAGAGACACTCAATCTCTTGCGCCACCTCAGCTCCCTGGTCTGCTGCATCTCTTATTGTCTCTCCTTTGTGTCTCTTTTTGTTGCATCATCTTGCTGCTCCAGCTCTCAGCTCGGGTTGGCACTCCTGCATGGGCCAGCACTCCACACAGGCCAGCTCCATTTGGGCCCCCTCACTGTGTGAGCCAGCTTGTCTTCACCAGGAGGCCCCAGGAATCGAAACCTGGACCTCCTATATGGTAGATGGGAGCCCAATCGCTTGAGCCACATCCACTTCCCAACACTCACTTTTTTATTGTATCATGTGCTTTCCCCCTGAGTGTATTTTCTTCTAGGTGAAGTACTTTATTTTATACTTCTTTTAATGAGAGACCATGTGAGCTAAGACTTTAGTTCTTGTATATCATTAAATGTCATTATTTGGCTCTTATTCCTGAAAGGTAGATAAGCTGGGTATAAAATTTAGGATTAACTATCACTTTTCCTTTACAATTTAACATTATCTCCTAATAGTCCTCTGGCCGTGTTGCTTTGGAAAAGTCATGGTTTATTTGTTTATTTATTTGTAATTATTTTGTATTCTGTGCTTTTATTTTTGCTACTCTGAAAGCTCATTTCTAATTTCATTTTCTGACTCCATTTGAGGGAGAGGATTTGGAATTTTATTTTTATTTCTCCTTCTCTCTCTCCCTATACTCACCACACTTTGTCTAGTGGTTTTACATTGGATCCAGACAATCTTCTGAAACCCTGATTCAGAATCAAGTTTTTTAATTGCATGATAGTATTTATGCTTCTTGCTGATATTGGGCTTATCACAGGTTATCATAGATCCAGCTAATAGCTTTAACAATTTCTATTCGTAAAGTTTTGCCAGTGTCAGCTAATACATCTTTTTTAAGCTCTCCATTTCTTTATATGTAATATAGTCTCACCAGTTTAAAGAACTTAATTTTCTCAATCATGCCTAGCCTATTGTTTTAGATTCCTTGGCAGCTCAAGTAAATACCACGCAAGGGTTGGCTAAAGTAATGAGAATTTATAAGCTCATGGCTTAGAGGCCAAAAGAATGTCTTCTACAGACTGAAATTCTGGGGCTGGCTGTCAGCATTCATGATTTTTGGCCCATCTGTCACATGGCAATGCACATGGCTGCTTCTCCTGGTCTCTCTGTTTTTTGTGGGTTCCATTGAATTTCAGCTTCTTACTTCCTGTGGCTTTCTCTCCTAGTCTGAGTTTCATTCTGCTTATAAAGTAATTCAGTAATACCATAAAGACCCAGTCTGATTGATCTGAGCCATACCTTAACTGAAGAAACCTTATTAAAAAGTCCTACTTACAATGGGATCACATCTACAGGAATTAAGAATAAGAACATGTTTTTCTGGGCTACTTACCTCAAAACCAGTATACCAATTATTGACTCTATGTTTTTGCCCTTGCTATTTCCTTCACATAAATTTCACTTACTCCTCCTACTTAAATCTTACCTGTAATAAGGTGTTGTAATATACACCACTTTCTCCCAGAAGCATTTCCTAATCCCTTCAATTAGGCAAAATATCTCTTTCTTTTGGCAGTTAAGTTTCAAACTCCAGATAATTTAGGCCTCATAGTTATTTTAATATTTGCTTTAGCTCTAATTTATTTTAATATTTGTTTTATTTTATCTCTAATTTAACTCTGTATTGCATAACTATGTGTTTTTTCTCAAGTACTGAGCACCATGCTCCATGTGGTCCATAATATTGCCTTATATTGAATTTCATATATCCATCAAAAACTAGGACTTTTTATTCATTTTTATTTCATTTTAGCTCTTGCTATCTATGTGTATCATGCCTGTTTTTCATTAGTCTAAGCATCTTTCTAGTTATCTGTGACTTCTTTTAAATCTAGTATAGAGATGTTTTCAAAAATTTCTTATATACATTTGAAAATTTATTGATTATAAGATAATTTCAGTTTAATAAACCTTTACTAATTTTAAAGTACAGTGCAGACTTGAGAATTTTAATTAATTCATCTCTCATATCCCCATAAAAATGACCATAGAATATAAAAATGCCAGGGTCATTCATTTAGTTAGATAGAAGAGTTGCCATTTATATAGTTAAAATTTCATGGAATTTTTCAGTGATTTCCTAAATATGGGACTTGATTTTAATGAAGACAAAGATATCCACCACAATTTGTCCTAAGAAAACACATAGCAACCCTGAATATGGGCAGGGCGAAGATCGTGGCATATCTCTACCACACTACTTTATTTGAATGGGAATGGCTTGTGTCATTGACTGGCTGTGGGTCCTTTCAAGAACATACTACTTTTGTTTGTTTGTTTTTTAAAACATGCAGTTCAGGAGAATTTGAAAGCAGCTGCTTGTAGTCTTCATCTTTCAAGCTGTGACCTATGGCCAGCCAAAAGCTAACCATGCAGGAATGCTACTTCCTGATGAGGCTAGAATGGAAACAAGAAAACTAGTCAAGGAAGCCTACTGAATGAGCACCTGGCTTAATAGAAATCAAATTAGAAGCTGTGTTCACCATTTTGATAGTTTCAACACACACATACCAGAAATAATTTGATTATTAGCATTTGTTGAGTGCTTATCATGTACAAGAAACTTTTATAAGTAATTTTTCCAGAAAGGCATTCACTGACTACCCTATAAAAATTACAACCCAAATTCTTAATTTTTTTATCTTGCTGTATACAAGCCAACATAAAAACAAACAAACAACAAAAAAAACCATCAAAAACAATAACATGGTCCCATAAGTGGTATACAGACTTATAAATCAAAATAAAAGAACACTGCAATCTCAGCTGTCTCATTATTTTCTTTAGTTCTAAAAAAAATAGGTGGGTATTTGTTTAGCAAAATTTCTCAATGAAACTTGCAAGGTATAAAAGTGGGCTTCAAGCACATGTGTGGATGTCTGAAAGGTCACAAAGGACCTTGAAGTTGGAGAATAGAATGATGGAAAGGAGGTTCTCAAAAGAGGTAGAGAGAGAGGTTGGAAAAGAAATTCTAATCATCAGAGAATTGCCCATAAGATTTGGAACAAAGATGTCAAAAAGATGCAAAGATGCGTTGTAATCCCCTTTGTTCAAAACATTAGTGAAAATCTGCTGCATATATATAGTCTTTGGGTGATAATATTTTGAGCGACTGCCAGGATCAGGATAGTCTGCATGGAGAATGCAGGAGCTGAATCAGATATATTTGGGCACTGCATATTTGAAACAAGTTTAACAGAAGAAATATAAAGCCATTAAGAATCTTAATTATATATATTTGTGTGTTATGGCAGACAAGAAGAAGTGAGGAGGGAAAATAATTTCATTTTTTTAAATTCCATCACAGCCAAAATTAGGACTTGAAAATCCAGATAACAAATCTAACTATGTAATACTGTGTATAAACCTCTCTTTACAGCTGAAGAATTTTCAATGTCTCCCTAATGCCTGCAGAATAAATTTGAAATTACTAGGACTCTTCATAAGATTTCAACTTACTTTCCCAACCTTATTTCACACCTCTCCTTCCTTCAAGTCAAATGCTACATTGATCCTGAAAACAGAAGTGTCCTTTTAGGATTGACCTCAAATGATATCAAAACTTTACTTCAAAACTTAAAGTAACCTCTTCTTTTTCTTGATTTCCATAAACTCAAATTTCAACTTCTACTATGACTTTCACGTCTTTCTCCATGTTATTAAAGTAATTTGAGTCCACAACTTATATTCTCTATCAGACATCATCTTCTTTGGGACTGCTTCATTATTGTCTGACCTATAGAACCTAGCACAGTTTCTTAATAATACATGCTTTTGTATGCATTAGATAAATTTTAAAAATCATTTTCAACATAAGAAATGTTATTATATTTGGAAGTGAGAAATTTAAAGGCTATTTCACTTTACTGGGTGCTAAATAGTTTCAAAAACCATATTATTTGAAAAATCTTTTATTAGTTAAGGATATGTCACAAAATTTTTTTTGTGGACTTAATGAAACCATATTTCCAATATCTGTAAAGGTATGATTGTTCAAAACTGTGACTGTATTACTCATATATTATTTCTTGGGCATATAGTTCTTCTAACAAAGACTTTAAAACCCTCTTTTTTTATGTAAGGAACCACCTTTTCCAGTTCTGTGATTATACAGAGGGTCTGAGATAAAAAGTTAAGAGTAATGCAGTCTTCAGAGAGCCATACATTCATGGGCCAGATTCATGATTTACAGGTAAATTCAATACAGATTTTTAAACTTTAAAATTGGAAGATTTATTTTATTTTAGTTAAAATTTTTTTTTCTAGAGACATTTAAAAACTCTCCTTTGTACCCCAATGTGATCTGTTGTAAACTGAATAATTTTGGATCTTCCTGATTTGCAACTAGGACTTTATGCTATTTTCAACTATTCTCAAATTTATGTTTCTTGAATGATAAACATGAGTGTAGGACTTTAAATGTTTATTTGGCATGCATTTAACACTGTCTAAGTGCCAGGCACTGGTCTAATCAAGCATTAACTCACTTAATTCTCAAAACACCCATTTGAATCAGGGAATCACAATATCCCCATTTACTGGTTATAAATTGACATACAGAGACATTAAATAACTTACCTAAGCTCAGTCAGTTTAACAAATATGTCCCCAAACTGGGACTGATATTCAGGCTATCTGGCTGTCTAAAATCTGTGATGTTATCCAATATGCTTTCTATGTCAAAGGTAATTTGCTATAGTTAGGTCTGTATTATGTTCAGGTATTGTTTATCAAAGGTATTATAAGATGGTAGAAACACTCAATTTCAATCCAAACACTTGGTGTGAAGCAGAAGTTCTTATTCTTGTCCTTAACAAAATAATCACCCCTAGAGTTTTCAATGAAGCGTAATTTCTAGGTCTCACCTCCGGAGACTCTAATTTAAATAGTCTGGAATATGGCCTGGGCATTGTTATTATGTTGAGAGAATACTCCAGGGGATTTTAATGTGCTGATGGGGAGAGGCAGGGGTAGGTGAGTGGAGAGAACCACAGGCGTAAAGTCTTGA
>JAQZBX010033587.1:0-25329 GCA_029593785.1 Cabassous unicinctus | reverse complement strand
GCTTGACACAAAGTACATGCTCAACAAATGCTTGTCGAATGGATAACTTCTAATTCCACGTTCAGTGCTCTTTTGCCATAACATAGCTAATACTTACTTAGAGACAATTATGTTTTGGGCATTTGGGGGTAAGGAGCGTAATTCATTTAATCCTCATAATAACCTTGAGGTGGGTAGTTGTATTTTCATTTAAGAGATAAGAAAAATGCCCAGGATCATGTTCCTAATAAGTGGTATAACCATCATTTGGGTCCAGAAATATTTCATTCCAATGCCTGGCTGACTTTCATCTTTTAGTTAACTATGTGCTAGAATGCAAGATCCATGAAGACAGGGATTTTTGCTTTGTTACTACTGTATCTCCACAACCTGGAATACCTGGAACCCTTTAACACCTGGTAATGCTCTTAATACAAATATATCAAATAAATAAACAATTGTTTGTACCAACTGGGGGGAGGGCGGCAGGGTTGTACTACTGGCATCTATTGGTTAGAGGCCAGGGAAGCTGCTAAGCATCCTACCATGCACGAGACAGTGCCCCACAAAAAAGAAAGATGAAAGATCTGGTCCAAAATGTCAATAGTGCTGATGTTGAAAAATTACGGTCTAAGCTAGTCATTGTGGTCCCATTCCCCATGCAATGAATAGTTTAGGCCTGAAGCAATTCTGGCCAATGAGCCAAAAGCAGAAATCTACTAGGGAAGTATAGAAAAGAATGTTAATAGCCTCTCATGATTCATTTTCCCTTTCTGTTTAGTAAAAGAATTCCTCCAGTGTGGCTAGGCACATGGTTGCCCAACTGCAGACTACACTATCCAGCATCCCTTGCAGCTAGGTGTGGCCCTAAGACTAAGGCTAGACCAAGGATTTGAGAGGAAATGATGTGTCTAATTTCCAGATCATGTTTTTAATAAAGGAATTGCTTATACTCCACTTTCTCTCTTCTCCCCTTTTTGCAGACTAAAAGGTGGTCCTGGTGATCCAGCTTCAAGCACGTGGATGACTCTAGGGAATGGCAAAGCAAATTGAAAGAAAGATTAATACATGTGAAGCAAATAAACTCTCTTGTTTGAACCATTGTATTTTTTGAGTCTCTCTGTTATAGCAGTTTAACCCGTACTCTAACTAATATAGAGTGCTTTGGGAAAGGTTTTGTCTTTGAGAAAACACACACACAAACATACATACAAAAGAAAGGACTGTTGTTCCCGAGGAAGTTGTGATGTTTGGGCGGGATGTTTGGAACCATGGCTGCCATCTTGTGACCATAAGGGGAGCTAGCCAGAGGGTCAAAGTTGACCTGCTAAGTGAGAATGGCATGGGAAGGTTTTAAAGAACCTGAAACCTTCTTAACATTGTTGAGACACTGACTTAACCAACTTTGCAGCTGCCCTATCTTGGGTCTTCTTGTTAAGCAAGATAATGAATTAGAAGGTGTTTTTTTCCTCCCCCATTCATTGCCCTATCCTAACCGATTTACTCTATATACTCAAGCATAAAGAAATTACAAGTCATTATGAGTATGTTCAGGCTTCTTACTAACTCATATTGCCTTCCTCCCTACTTCTTCCTCCCCACCAAGTTCATATCAAATCTGTGAGGTTTTACTCTATTGCCATCGACATGTTTGGGGATTTCTAAACCCGAAGCAGTATTTTGGGAAAACACATACTACCAACCCCTTGTGGAAATGAGGGTGCACCGCACAGCGGCCATTGGCTTCTGTAATGCTTCCTTGCTTGGACACTAGCAGGGCTTCATGGAGCATGGAGAGTTGCGTGGGCTTGATCTGCAGCGGGCTAGGGACTGCCATCTGTATGTCAGTGGTACCCCCTAGAGTTCTGTGGGGCACAATCTGCATAATCACACATGATCATCCCGGAGGCCCCACTTCTATTACCTTAAACCAATTACTTCTTTCTACGTTGCTTCTACTAAAGCCTCACTTTAGCCTTACTCTAGTTATATGCTGCCTGGTTGTTCCCTAAAACCACTAAGCTCATACTAACAGGTTTGCCATGTGGGCAAACTCCTTAGATGATCTTGAAATGAAAGCAAAGACAGTTCCCCCGAGGCCGTAGCAAATCTCCTTTGTTCCCTTCTTGGCAGCTGATTTAGGGAAGGGCCTTTGCTTTCTCCCTAAGGGTTCTGCTTTTCACCATCTGTGCATCCACCACTGAAGGGCCAGAGCTAAGGTGAATTTCCATTTACTTCCTGCCAGCAGCTGTCTCCTCCTTTTGGACTTATCTCGAATTGTTTGCCAGACCAGCCAATTAGTCTCCTCACTCTTCCTGAAACAGCCCAGGGAAGCCATATCCTAACCAGCAACCCTCTCATTATCCTACTTCTTCTAAGCACTGTGATTCTAAGCGCCTGCCGTGGGAGAGAAGCTAATTTGCACACTGCTCTTTAACCCTTCCTTGGAAGACTTCAATTCAACACACACACACACACACACACACACACACACACAGATTAGTTACAAGCTGTACAACTTGACCCAAGACAGGAAACAAGGTGAGAATGTGTAACTTTCAAGAATAGATTTAAAAGTGATACTAATTTCAGATGGAATGTAGTTTAAAGGGATAACCCTTCTACTTAAATACAATGTGGAAGGAAAAAGTCACTAGATTTTCTGCTCACCACCACAGGACACAATAAAGACTTTTCCCTCATTTATGGATTTGTTAGTATGAAAGAAGTCTTACAAGGGTATAAAAGGAAATTGCATTAAGTTATACAGTCAACAAAGTATCATACTAGCAAAGAGTATAATTACATTGGCGAAATCCTTCAAGTCCCCATATCCAGGATAAATGCTTACAGAACAGGCTGACCCAAGGAGAATCTCCCAGTTCTATTCATGGAAATATCAGCTGGGGCCGTGTGCCCTTGTACTAGGGGTTTCCGCCATCAGGCATGCTTGCTTGATGCCCAAAGTAGACATATGTATTCAAGGCATCGTTTGAATACTTTATCTTCTCTGATACCTGAGCAAGGCATCTGCAAGGCTGGACAGGGTGAGTAGCTGCTTCAACCCCATGGAGCACAGAGGCAAATGAAGAGAAGATGCACAGAGGAGAAAGATACTACTGGGGTGGGCACAGCATGTGCAGAGGGGATGGAGATATTTTTGTTTTACCATTTCTCCGCTGATGTTACCACTACTTTGTATCCTGTGATTACTGTCCATGGGGAAGAATGGAGGTTGAGTTCCCCTTGATGGATGGGATGGTGGATAAGGCCTGGACACAGGAAAAACCACATTGTGGACAACCCCCATCCTGAGACAGGTGGTGGAGAACATGAAAGGCAATCAACAAAGAAGGTAATTCACTAAGCTCGACAAGCAGCGGGGGTGTCCAGGAGGAGTGCGGAGGGGACACTTCCATCCCTTGCACAGTGGTAGAGAATCACAGGTTGGTTGGACCAATGTACCAGAGTTCTTTACAGCTGCAGTTGGTAGAAGCCACCTCTGCTTTCCTGTTTGGTGTCCTTGCCCAAATGCCACCACTGTGGGCTGGAGCAGTTCCTAATGGCCACACCCTGGAGATGACTATGCAGGAATCGCTCCCCATCCCACCATTCCTGATTCTGCCCCCAATTTGGCTTACTCCAAGGTGTCTTCACGACTTCCATATTGGAAGGCAACAAGACTTCCAGACGTTTTTTTCACAACCAAAGTTCCCAGACTTTTGATTACAACTGATTCAAGAATTTTGTAGTTTCTCATCACAGTTGCCAGTTTCACAAATCTACAAAATTCTGGTAATTTCGAATCGATTTCCTCACCTCTATTTTCAAAAAAGAATTATGCCCTTTTTTTTTTTTTGAAAGCGCCCTTCACTTCAACAGACACTTGTTGAGCCTTTGCTAAGTGTGGGGGTTAGTTAGTCTTGGGCTCAAATTCCATGCTGCTCAAAGTATGAGCCTCTGGTTCTCTGCAGTGCTTGTTTAAGATGCAGAGTTCCTGGCTCCACCTTAGACCTACTGAATCTGAGCATGGGGGGCGGGACAGGAATCTGCATTGTAAGCACTCTGTACAAGAGGGTTTGAGAAACCTTAGTCTGGGGTGCAAAGGACTAAGAATTAAATTCAGTCTTTGAGCTGCGATGGATATGTCGCCTTACATGACAAAAGGGACTTTGCAGATGTGATTAAGCTGAGGATCTTGAGGATCTTGAGATGGGGAGATTATCCTGGTTTATCCAGGTGGGCCTAATGTAATCACAAGGGTACTTACAAGAAGAGGGTAGGAGGGTCAGAGTGAGAGAAGAGTTGGGACGAGGGAAGCAGCGGTTGGAGTGACGTGCTTTGAAGATGGAGAAAGGGGTCACGGCCAAGGAATGCAGGTGGCCTCGGAAAGCTGGAAAACGTAAGGAAACAGATGCTCCTCTAGAGCCCCCAGAAGGAACACAGACCTACCGACACCTAATTACTTCTGACTTCCGGAACCATCAGATAATAAATTTGTATTGTTTTAAGCCACTGAGTTAGTGGTAATTTATTACAACAACAATAGAAAACAAATACAGAGCCTAAGGATGGAGTCTTACTCACTTTCACATTAATAATCACAGGGATTGTAATTCAGTGAGTCAATGTAAGTAAATCGCTCACATCGCCTGGGCATTCTATGTCCTACCTAAGGGTCAGCTGTTCTCATTTGCAGCCTTCTAGCCCAGCACCTATACAAAGATGCACTTAATAATTGTTAGGTGAATGCCTATGACATTGTGCCGCCCTGACACCTCAAACTGTCTCGGGCAGATCTTTAGCCAATTTCTTCCTCTTGGTTTGTTTTCTCGCGTCCTTTGGAAAAAGGGGGTAGTGGCTCAACACCCCTCTGTGAGCCTTGACAACCACTGCAACTATGTTCAAAGCTGGAAAGCTCCTGGCTTTGTGGAGAGCTGGGGGACCCTGGCGGCAGCACTAGACTAAAGGCAGCTGCAACCAGATGGATAACGAAGTCTGCTCCACGCAAGTCACTGCAGCAAGCAGCAGTTGTCCCCCCAGAAATGCTGTGACACCAGATTTTATATACAATACAGAGAGGGCTGGTCACTCTAGAGAGGACAGAGTGGAGGGCTCTTTCGAGAAGGAACTAGTTCCTTCCAATCCCAAGGGTCTATGTAAGTCAGGCAACTTCTAGGCTCTTACTGGCCAAGAAGAGCTTAAAAGAGAAACAGCCCCTCCCCAAAATGATTCACCTGCTCGCTCTGAACCAGAAAGCCCAAGCTCAATTGTGCACCTTTTTGGTACCTCTTCCTTTACCTTACTCCCTGAGAATGTCATCTGCTTGCAGATTTACACCTTTCACAAGACAGCCTTTCATGCCCCGCTGACTCCCTTCCCCATTGTTTGCACAGCCTGGCAGCTTCTGCCACTCTTCCTGGTAAGCCTTTGCCCTAAAGCTCACCCTCTTCTATGGCACACCTGTCTTTCCAGAGTCCTTTCATTGCGAAACCTTCAATTTTACAAATAAACTAAAGGTGTACGGGGAGGCTGGTAAACAGTCCTGTCCGTTGGCTCAGCCCAAGTGTTGCTGATCCATTTCTCACTCTCCTGTCGCTCTGGCCGCATGGGGGAAGAACCCTGTTTTTTAAAAAGAACAAAAGTAAATTGCTTTTCCCACTGAATATTGGCCTGGATTCTCCGCAAGCAGATTCAGGGAAACACTGGAAAGATCCAGAGGCTAAGGGGTCAAGGGAAGCAGGGTGAACCAGCTGAGCTGCTAAGGGGCATACGTGTTCCCAACCTCGCAGAACGTGCATGGGCTGGGACGGGTGCTTCATCCTCATGGAATGGCATCTCATCAGTAAGGCGTCAGCTTGCCATTGAGATCAAGCTACCGGAAGGTTTAATTATTATAGAATAAAAACTATATTTCTTTTCTGTGAAAAGTCCCTTTGGCCGGGTTGGTGACAACTGGCCTTTCAGGTTCTCTGCATTAAGCTGTTCATCCCATAAGCAAACACTGCTCCCACATCTGACAATGAACCCCTAGAAGGGTTCAAAGGCTAATTACCAAATAAAGGAGGCAGCATTCTCAGAATGTTTCCTTTCACTTCTGCCTTCAACAGAGGCTTCTGGAGGCATTCTGCATCTGGGTAGGGTTGCCAGATAAAATACAGGATGCCCCCTTAAACTTCAAGTTCAGATAAAGAACAAATACTTTTTAAATGTAAGGATGTCCCATGCAGCATTTGGAACATACTTACACTAAAAAAATTTTTTTTTGTTTATCTGAGATTCATATTTAACAGGGTGCTTTGTATTTTTATTTGCTAAGCCTGGCAACCCTAGGAAGGAACCTCTGACTTTACCCCTAGTGGGTTTACAAACTTTGCCCAGGTTGTGCGCTCAGGGAATGACTGGTCTATTCCGGTGCACACGTCACCCTGATCAGCTTTTTCCCCTGTGGAATACTCAGCCTCCCAAATGATTATGCTGCTTCGAATACGTAAGCCTCACATTTGTAACAAATGGTCTTGGGCCTGTTTTCCTTTGTGGATAGCCTGCTGGTGGCAGCAGTGGCCCCTCTGATTTATATAGCGGGCGGGAAACAGCCTGCAGCAGCAAACCTCCCAACTGGAATCAAGCTGTGAGCAGACGGAGTGTGCAAGGGGCCACGCTCAACCCACTCGACAGCAGCCTGCCTCCTTAAGAAGACTTCAGCTCTGGCAGGACCCGTTTTTGGCACCAAGTTTCCCCAGAGATTTGGCTTAGAGGTTGGCCATTCTGGATTCTGACATTTTCTTCCTGCCTTTGCTGGGTTTCCCCAGGCCAGTGAGAGCTAGGTGAGGAATAAGTCAGAACCACAGTGGAGAGATCTTTTATAGAAACAGGCTCTCGACCCTTCCAGATTATTCTCCCATGGCTGCAAGCTCGATAACCATGGTCAACACTCACTTGCCTCTGCTAAGAACTAGACACTCACCCCAGACAATAGAAAGAAAAGAACTCTCTGTCACTTTCTAACCTCCTGGAAAGAACTGGCAAGACTGGTAATAAATAGCACCCTTCCACCTCATCAAGCCCTTCATGCAGCCCCTTGGCCTCATTTGCTTGACAATGTGAAGGAGAAAAAAGAAAAAGTTTGGCCCTCATGATTGGAACCACACCTGTGTCCATCCTACCCTGCAAAGTTCAAGCAAACCTGCCATAGGCTGGGGTGACAGTCCTTGTTATGCAGCCTCCCTCGGTGGAGGCAGTCTGCCAGGTCCCCCGAAACACACAATGCTTTGGCTCCTGCTCAAAAAAACCACCACTCATTGCCGACAACGTCCCCACCCACCTACCACCCATCCCTAACCACCTCTTCCTGGAAAATGTGATGGAGGGGGAGAGGGGTTGGCCAATTTCAACACCACCTGGACTTCAGGGTGGACCTGGACACTGGCCCGGAAGCGGCTCTGGCCCCCATCACAGACAGCTCCTTGGGGATGTGCAGGGGGTGGCCCATCCTTATTCTCACAGCTTTAGCTTCCTGTGAGGCTGTGGAGTCATTTTCAGACCCTGCTGGAAAGCAAGGCCAGCAGTCCTTTGTTGGCTTGGGTCTCTCTGACCTCGGATGATATGGGAAATGGAGGCCACTGGGTGAAATTGGGAGCTGAGCTGGGATATGCCACTATCCGGCTTAGGGTGGGACGCAATGTCCCTGAAGAGGGAGGGTAACTTCCCACCACACCCAGCCACAGCACAGCCTTTCCAGAGGCCACCAGCCCACCCCTTCTCCCCACCTGGCTCTGAAAATCCGCGCTACGTACCGAGGCCCAGTTGCCGTTGGAGGTAATCTGAACCTGACCCAGGAGCAAACACTCAATTCTTTGTCTACTGCTTTAGGAAGTCTTAACTCCCTTTAGAATAGCTGGGTTTTGAAGAGGGTTTTTTTTTGTGTGTGTGTTTCTTTTTTCGGATGGGGGGAGGGGATGTAAAAGCAGGCTTTCAGAGGTTTGCTCACTAAATTACACCATGATGAGAACTCATAATGATTCATCCCAGCAGTAACTAACTGAAATCGTACACTCCAATCAATTTTCACTAATCCAGAAATCTTGTAAACAACATGTTTTTCTCAAACATTTCAAACTGGAAGTGATTCTATCACTTTTGCCTGGTCAGACACAAAACCCGGCAGCCTCTGCCAGATCCCAGAGGGATAAGAACATAAATGAAATTTGGCTCACTCAACATGGTCCTTGAAAAGACTAAACAAAACAACCACTTAAAGAGTAAGAGAACCTGATGATAAGTAAGACCTTCCTTCTTTCATAGGCTCAGTGGACTGACTGAATTTGACACACAACTGTTTGGGGCCATTCAGGTTGCTGAATTGACACAAGAGAGACTCTATTTTTTCTCAGGTTTTCTTCAGCTGCCCTTTGTGGAGGTCTTTTATGTGCCACTTGTCAAATTTCTCCTCAGCTTGGGGCTCCCTATTTGTGGTCCCCCTGGCGTGGAAAGTTCTTTCACTCACCTTGGCCTGGAAACCCTGCAGGTCTCAGCTTGAATGTCACTTCCTCAGAGAAGATTTCCTGACCACCCCCTTCAACCTTAGCTTAACTACTCCTGTTGTAACCTCGTATTGTTCTTGCAACCATCAGGGCATTGACCACAAAAGGCATTTTCATACTTATCTGCTTGATGATATATTTAATTGATGACTCCTTTCTAGTCTGTGCTTCATAAGAGCAGGGATCATGCCTAAGCCGTTCACTGCTGTAGCCTCAGTGTCTAACCCACTGCACGGTACATGGCACATAGTAGGCACCCAATAAATCTTGTTGAATGAGTGAACAGCAACCTGAGGATTCACTTTTTTTTTTTCCCAAAGAATGTCACTCAGGTTGCTGACTGTTCCTGAGGTCAGTTAACATGGTTTTGTTTTGCACTCCTCAGTGGAAAGGTCTCATTCTAAAAACAACAAAATCAAAACAAGCACAGGAACCAGAAAAACTTCCTTTTCTGTCCTGCACCGGTCAACTATCGGCAGGAGGATCACCAAAGTTATGGAAGAAATCTGGCTAGAATTTCAAATCGGACTTTGTGTGATGGTCACTATGTTTTAAGCTCTTGCTTCATGAAGAAGGGGGTGATCGCGTGAGTGTGTCAGCAACATTGATGAAGGGGTATCCAATACCTAATACAAGTTAGGTATCTAGGGTCAGGGAGGTATAGATCGCTGAAATAAGTTTTCCTCAAGGGACCCACATGGTTTAGTGGTGTATGTGTTGATAGGATTAGCACAAAAATGACTGTCGTATTGTGCAGAATCCATTCATTCCTCACAAATTGTCCCTGCTCTTTTGTTTAACAGAATTTAATATAAAATTAGTGGCTTCTGTGGTGGATTGAATTGTGTACACCAATTTGGACATGTTCTTGAACTTGGTCCGCATTCTGGTGGGTATGGACCCATTGCAAATAGGATCTCTTGAAGATGTTACTTCAGTTAAGGTGTGGCCCAAATGAATCAGATTGGGCTTTAATCTGGATTACTGGAGACGTTTATAAGTAGAATGGAATTCATATATATATGAATATATGGAGAGAGCCACAGAAAGAAGCTGAAAGTCAACAGAATCTGGAGAAGAAAGGAGAAGACATTGCCATATGCTTTGCCATGTGACAGAAAAGACAAAGACCAAGCATCGCTGGCCCAGAACGCCACAGTCTTTGGGGAGAAAGCATTGCCTTGCTGACACCTCAATTTTGGATTTCTCCTAGCCTCAAATGTGTGAACCAATAAATTCCCATTGATTAAACCAACACGTTGTATGGTATTTGTTTTAGCAGCAGGGAAACTAAGACAAATGGAATCACAGATGTCAGAATAACTACTCCTGCCTGAGGGAGTTGTCAGTGAGTGTTTACAGAGGAGGTGACTTTTGAACTGGTATGTGGTTGGCATTCAATACATGTCACCCTTAGCAAAGCAGTTTCAATAGTGATAAGGGTAGAAACCAAATTATAATAAGCTAAGAAAATACTTAGTGAGAGTAAATAATACTTCTAGAGTAGTGCTACTCAAGATGTGGTCAACAGGCCAGTGTTGGTTAGCAAACTCTTTGTTACCAGTCTGTGACAAAAGTAAGAACAGAAATTGAAAGTCTTTAGAAATTTAAGTTTGACAATTTGACAGAATAATTTTAGGTCCTTTGAATCTAATCATAAAAAATAGAATTGGGCTTATGTATTTCTTTTCTTAATTTTTCCAGTAATTTATTTTTATTGTGTTATATAAAAGTATCAGGCTATGATGAATTAGAAACTTAAAAAAAAAAAAAAAAGATCCTTCAACTCAGATAGTTTGAGAAGCACTGTTCTAAGGCCTCAGCCTCAGCCTTGGATCCTCTGCATGGCTTAGCAGAGAAAGTAGGAAAGAACGCATACAGGGCTTGGTGGGAGGCTGGAGGCCTGGAAATGGCCCAAGCTCTGCTAGCCAGAACTGTCACATGGCATCACCTGACTGCAAAGGAGTCTGGGAAATGTGGTCTTCTTGTGGACCTGGGAAGAAGAGGAAATGGAATTTGGTAAACACATAGTATTGTCTGCTGTACCCTAGAGCCATCTTAATTCCTTTCTTTCCCTCTTTGCCCACACACAATCCACAGGCTATTATAGTCAGCTCTGCCTCCACAATAAATCCCCAATATGTCCATTTCTCTTTTTCCCATTTCTGCCATCCTAGTTCAAGCCACCTAACTAGTTTCCCTCCTTCCACTCTGCCCCACTTCCGCCACCTCCACCACCATTTCCCATAACCCTTCTCTGCACGACAGCAAGGGTGTAGTTTTTATTTATGGTTGATAAATGGCTGGGATCTGCTTCTAATAATCCAGTGGGTGAAGGAAGTGATAAGAAGATAAATGAAACAAGATTGGTCTTGTATTGATAATTATTGAAACTAGGTGATGGGTACATTGAAGTTCATTATCCTCTTCTACTTTTATATTTGCTTGAAATTTCAATAATAAAGAGCTTTTAAAAGTAAACTTTTAAAAACATAAAAGAGATCATACCCAGGGCTACTGCTTATGGTTGTGCAGTTGTATCCTGCCCAAGAGTGCCAGGCCAGAGGGGCAAGTGGGGTCTGAAACCTGCAGGAAGGCCTCTCTCCAGAGAAACACAAAGGTGTTTCAGATGCAGGCAGTACTCTTACCAGGCCTGTCCTCTGTTGAAAGCCTGCTGATGGCTGTACCTTGTGATTGATATGTGGTCATTTTTTAATGTACTTACCTAAACTAATCAGCAATCTGATGTCAGTAGTCTTGTTATTATTACTATTATTATCTGAATAGTGCCCCCCCAAATATGTCCATGTCCCAATCACCCCCACCCCCAAATTGTGAATGTTCTCTTTTTTGGCAAAAGTGTGATTGAATTAAGGATTTTGAGATGGAGAGATTGTCCTGGATTGACTGGGTAGACCTAACGTAACCACAAGGGTCCTTACAAGTCAGGGTCCTCAGGGATTATAAGGGAGGGAGGCAGGAGAGGCAGAGGCAGAGAAGGAGATGTGATGGCAGAAGCACAGATCCGAGTGAAGGGACTACTGGCTCTAAAGGTGGGGAAAGGGCCAGCCCCAAGCCAAGGAAGGCAGGCCGCCTCTAGAATCTGGAAAAGACAGGGAAGTGGCTTCTTCCCTAATAGCTTCCCAAAACGAACGCCGCCCTGCAACACCTTGACGCTTTTGAGGAGGACTGGCCAGATGTTTTGTAGAATGTGCCTTAAGTGTCTGGTGTTTTTCTCATGATTATCCTTGGGTTATGAGTCTTTGGGAGAAAGACCACAGAGATAAAGTGCTATTTTCATCACATCATATCAAGGATACAAACCATGAACATGATTTATCACTGTTGCTGACTTTGATCACCTGGCTGAGGCAGTGTTTGTTAAGTTTTCTCCACTGTAAAGTTACTCTTTTCCCCATTTTGATACTGTACTGTTTGGAAGGAAGCCCCATGCACAGCTCATACTTAAGGAGAGGGGAGTTATGCACTTAATACTTTTTGAAGTTTCTGTATTTATTCTTTTGTTTAGGTGTTTTGGAGGACACTATTCATAAGCTAATCTACAGCCATTCTCAACCTCCTTCTTACCTGCTGCTTCCAAGAGCAGATGTGGGAGTGTCAGATGCTTAATTTCCCAGCCGCCCTCTTGCCAATGAACATAGAAATGTCTTCTTGTGTGTTTTGGGAAAGGCTTTTGCTTTCCTCATAAAATAGGTAGATGCTGCTCTATTGTTTCCTTCTTTCTACCTTAAATGTGGATGCCTAGAGCTGCTACGGCTCTCTTGTGACTATGGGGTGACAAGCATTGCAGCAAAAAGTCAGCATACTAAAGATACCAGAACAGAATGAAAGAATGGGTCCTTAAGGGTAACAGATGCTGGCAGCAGATTCCAGCAACCCTCTACCTTTGGACTACATGTGAGAAAGTTTAAGCCACTGCTAGTGGGGTTTTCAATTCTTGCAGCTCAAAGCTTTCCTAACTGATAAGGTATTTCTTTCACATCTTCTTCTTCTAAAGACCAAGTTCTGTTACGCAGGAATCGTGTCTAGCTTGTTCACCTCTCTGTTTCTAGCAGCTGACATAGATACTCAGTACGTTCTTGTTGAATGAATATCAAGAGATGAATAATAGTTTAAGGGAAAAGTAAGGTTTCGGGGATAGTTTTAAGAGCAAGGGAGGGTAAGGAATATTTGGAAGATAAGGAGAGGTCACCAGAATAGAGAAAAAGAATATGGGTGAACATTGAATATTGAGAGCCAAAAAAATATAGGGGCCTTTAATCTCTTCAGAGTGCCCTTGAGATTCATCCATGGAGCTATAGAGCCTCTCCCCAGAAAATTCAGCCACATATAACCTTCATTTTATGGTTTCATGAGGTTCATAGATGTCCTCCCCAATCTTCTATGGTTCCCAAACTTTTGGAATTCAGGGTCAGTGCAATTTTTTAAAAATGAGAGAATTGACATGTTATCAGCTTTTTAATTTCCTCCCCAAAAAGACATTTTAAAGAAAGTTACCATTTACAGTCTGTATCTTTTCATAGAAGAATGGTTATGTTAGTATTAACAAAGCAGGAAGGATTTCATCTCAAATGAAGTACTATTCTTTACATTGAATAAATTTAGCATCATGGATAACGTATTGCATTGTCCTCAATCATAGCACGATACAGGTTTTAGAGTCAAAGGATCTGAGCTCGGCTCTACTTCTTACTTGCTATGTGATGTTAGGCGAATTCCTAAACCTCACTAGGCTTTTATTTCCTCATTTGCAAGTGGGGAGAAAATATCCATCACCTCATAGTATTGTTAAGAATATTAAATAAGATAATGTCAAAGAGCCTAGTCCTAACACCCAGAAATAAGGAGTTACCCTTTGGGGATATCTTAAATATGGATATAGAAATGAATACAGATATACATATATATCTAGAAACTCACACACAAATGGGATGCTACTGTGTTTATTTCTTTGAAATCTGTTTTCTCTTCCTCTTAACAATATACCGTCTACATCTTTCAGGTCACTAAATATCCTCTACAATGTTGTTTTAAGTCATTGCATAGTATTCTGTAAAATGGTATGGCATCATTTATTTAACTGATCTCGTATTGTTGAATGATTAGTTGATTTCCAGTTTTTACAAAGCTAAACAACTGTTCAGTGAGCCTCTACTTAACTAAAGTCTTCTCATAGCCATGATTATTTCCTAGAATAAATTCTTAGATGAAGAGTGGTTGTGTCAAAGACATATACATATACACTTTAAAGTCATTTGCTTTATAAAGGCACACTGATCTCTAGAAAATGTGTGCTTTTCTAGAAAAAAAAGCAGTGTTTGAAAGTGCCCATTTCTGAACTTCCTCGTAATATTTGCTCTTCTAAATTTTTTCCTTTTACTAGGAAAAACTATTTGCTGTTTTAATTTATATTCATGTGATTACTAGTCAAGTCAAACTTTTCCAAGAATTTATTGATTAATTGTATTAATTATTGTGTAAATTTGCTAGCAATACTTTTGGAGTGTTTGCATTTTCTTATTCTTTAGTAAAAACTCTTTAAATAATAAGGCTAATAACTGTCATTCAATTATGCTGCAAAGGACTATGTCATTTATATTTATGAAACCTAAATAGGGGCAGAGTACAATGACTTTGACGGATACCCAGGACTTTGAGTTAGGAAGGTGAGCATGGTGGAAAGCCAAGGAAGGGGACATGGCATTCTGACGTGGTGGTCATGACTGACCACGGAATCCTGGCTGGAAAGTGAGGCAAATAAGCCAGGTCAGAGGTGATGGCAAGAGGATGTTCAAAGACCCACAGAAGGCCTCCAATGATGACAACTCTCTTGTGTTTTCATAGAGTTTGAATCTTTAAATCACCATGCTGGGATCTAATTGTTCAGTTTTGGATGCACCAGCAGCTGTATGACTCAACCTTCCTTTTTCCACCTTAAAAATTGAGAGTAACATTTCCACATCAAACTCTGTTATTGATTCATAAATTCACAGGAATTTAGCATTGTCTTCACGTTTCATTACTGTTCCTGTGTCAGTATTGTCTTCCTTCTGTAACAGTTCCAAATTTGCTCATTCACATGGCACAGCATTCCTTATAACACCTGCAGGGATCTTGTATATGAAAAATAAGACATTCTGTCATTGTGATATTTCACAGAACGAGATATGCTAAAACAGCCAAGCACATAGTAGGCTTTTAATAAGGATTTGTTGAACTGAATGAAATGAAACTTTTCAGAATATCACAAAAGCTACAAATTCCAGTGTGAAATAGCAAGCTCTACTTTTAAAAAGCCTGTTAAAGTGTGAAATGCAATGTCAATAATGGACTTGCCTTTTAGAACATGGTCAAAGAAACTGTGGCATGCCTCACTTTTTTTTTTTTTTTTTCCAAATCCTAGGTTGGTAGGAGACCAAACTCAGCTAGTTCTGCAGTTAAGTCCTTGTCCTTGGCTGGGTAGAAATGGATCTCCATTTTCTGCTCTAGTGGCAGGCTATTGTTAGACAATCTCCACCTTGTCTTTTAGCTCTTTGTAGCTAAGCTCTTAAAGTTACCTGGGTATTTACATAACACACATTGTCCTGGGTTTGTTTAAGAGGTTCTAAAGTAATTAGATTTTTGGCTTTCAAACTTAACCAGCACTGCAGGAATGGAATTGAGAGTTGGCCCTGGAGACCAATTAGAATCGGAACAATAAATATCCTAGTATTCCCCAGAATTAGGGTCTGGCTCTTACAGATGCCCAGACTTTCAAATAAATGCTAGAAAGCTACACTGAGTTATGCTGATGTCAATTGCTGATGCTGATACTGAAGCTTTCTACTAGGCAGAACTTGTTCATGGCAGATTTTTTTTTTTTTTTTTTGCCTGTTATCAGGCAAATAATAATGGCCAAGACTTAAATAGCACATATGTGCCAGGCACCATTTTACATGTATTAACTCATTCAGCCCTGATAACAAACCTATAAGGTAGGTTGTATGAGAATAATGATAGTTGCTGTAACAAAGAAATCCTAAAATTTAATTGGCTTAACAATTTATTTCTCATTCATATATAATCCATTTGCAGATGTTTGGCAGGTGGTTTGAGGACCCAAACTCCTTTGATCTTGTAGCTTTACTATACCCTAGAGTCTCAAAGTCCTTCTCTTTCAGCCAGCAGATGGAGGGAAAAAAAGTAGGATCATCCATGGGAGGTTTTTGATGGGTGAAGTGAAAGTAGTGCACATCTGTTCACATTCCATTTGCCAGAACTAAGACATATAGCCTCAGCTAACTGCAAGTCTAGCTGTATTTCTAGGTAAAAGAGGAAATGGATTTGATGAACACATAGCAGATTCTGCCATAGTCTGCCCCTCTTGTTACCAAATAACCATTTTACCTTTTTTTCTCATATAAACAACACACTAATTCCATTCCAAAGAGACAAGCCTTCCAGTTCCTGTCTTCAGCTACAAATCCAAGACTTCTGGCTGATGTGTGGTCTTTTCCATCACAACATGATGTTTTCCTAATGGAATTGATGGGAAGCAAAGATTAGAATCTCTCTAAATCTTGAAGAAATTATATTGCCAAAGAAAAAATGAGCCTGGATTTAAAAGCTCTTTGACAGTTGAAGCCTTAAACCAACATTCAAATCCCCAAACTTACACAAATAGGAAGTGGGCTTCAAAAGCTGTTCAGCCTTCAAAAGAGGGCTGCCTCCCCAACATCCACCATGTAGGTGGCCATGGAGGATAACAGACGAGGAAGACTCTTCCAGAGAGCACACTGGGACCACAGAAAGCAAAGAACTTACCCTTATCCCATGACAGGGTTACGGCACAATGCCTGCCCATCAAGGTTTCATTATTGCCACAGGTCAGTAACTGCTGTGTGCCTCCCATTCTTTCCTTTTCAAATGTTTATCATTCTGAAACCATCTTTGCCCATCACTTTATACTGAGTATGAATGGGGCAGTGCTGGGGAGTTAGCCTTCTTTAAATGCTGCACAGCTTTTGAGGTCCACTTCTTTCTTGTGCAAATTTGGGGATTTGAAGTTTGACTCAAGGCTCTAACTGTCAAAGGACATTTAAACCCAGGCTCATTTTTCCTTTGGCAATATATTCCCTTCAAAACTTAGAAAGCTTCTATTCGTTGCCTCCCATCAATTTCATGAGCACATGATGACACCCAAAGTTCTCTCCCAAACATAATTTCCAAGCCTAATTCACTTGTTTCCTCTCTCATGCCTCTCTCTTTTTTGAGATTCTAGGTACCTATTTTTGCACTGGTTGGTATAACACTAGATACTATAACAAACCTCAACATTTCAGTACCTTAACCCAACAGAAGTCATTTCTTCTCACAATTAGTCCAATGTAGGCACCTTCCACATGGTGGTTCAGAGCCTCAGGCTTTTGCCCTCTTGTGCTCTGCCACACCCTAGGACCTCGGAGTCCTTTTCCTTCCAGGCAGTGGCATCAGTAAAGACATGGAGGACCATCCATGGGAAGTTTTCAATGGCCAGGCTGGAAGTGGTGCACATCAGTTCTGTTCATAGAACTCAGACATGACAACACCTAATGCAAGGGAGCCTGGGCAAGGTAATCCAGTTGTGTGCTCAGTGAGAAGAGGGAATAAGATTTGGTGAACACATAGCAGCCTCTTTGATGAGCTTAAAGAGCACCAAGGAAGCTGCTTCTTAAGCCCCAAACCAGTAAGTCCTTTGTGTCTTCATAGCCTGATGGTCTCTATGAGGTAGGGATGTTTCCTTAGAGAGGGCTATGTGTTTGCTTACATCTGAGAGTGAGAGGAAGGCCTTTAAAAAATAATAGTGGGATCACTGCAACTACTCCCTTTGGGGAAATTTGTATAAGGATAGAGGCAAACCTAGGATAAATTCCACATATAACCCCCAATTCTTTGTTTCTGCAGTTAAGCCAGTGATTCTTCCATCCTCCCTTCCCACTCCACTTATTGACATGCATGGAGCCAAGGAGCTGGTGCTGACAGACCACAGGGAAGGTGGGTCAGGATGGGCTACATTTAGGACTTTGTCCATTTGGAGGAGCTGGGCACCCATTTCTTCAGGAATGTTGAGTGTTGAGGCTTCCCCCACAAGCAGAATTTGCATATATATAGTTTTGGGGCATGAACCTAGGAATCACAAGTAAGGAAGTGGGGGATGTAAGTCAAGGAAGGAAGAAAATCCAAAAAGAGATTACTGTTGTAGGCAACAAGGACTCAGTCCCACAAGGGACCTTCTGAGAAAGCATGTGGAGCATGTCTCAGAATGTCCCTCCAGACATCAGGGAGGCTGGGGCATTTTCCAACAGCTCCCATCCCCATTGGCTGAGAGGTGGCCCCAGGAGCATTAAGTATCCTCTCCCTCATCTCTGAGTTATGTTTACAAGTAGCCTAGCATGCAGGCATAGAAGATATATGCAGGTGCTTGGGACAAGAAGCTGTCAGCCCACCTGGAACTGTCTACAGCTGCAGAACTTGGGTGGGCCCAGGGGACATGGGGCAACCACTACAAATGGGGAAGAGGTACAGGAGTGAGAAGTAAGGACCTGGATATATCACAGTCTCCCCCAAACCCATCCCAGCTGACCTGACATGTTGTAGTTTTCATCCAGGAGGACCTGAACTCTGCTTCCCTTGAGTATGAGCCAGTATTACCAGCTAGCATTTACTGAACATTCACTATGTGCCAGGAATTGTACTAAGGGCTTTTCATAAATTATCTCATTTAATATTTATTGACCATCTACCATGTGCCATGGGAAAAGCAAGAGATGAATAAGACTTACTCTCTGTCCTTAAACAATTTAAACTCTGGTAGGAGAAATAAGGTGAATACATATGGATTTTATGCAGCAAAAGATGTGAAGAGGGCCATAAGAGTTCCAAATAATTATGGGGTTTCAGGGACATGAAACTGACTCCTGGTTTGGGAGGAGGGGGCACCTGAATCTACCCTTGAAGGGTGGATAGGATTTTGACAAACATATTAGGGGGAGTGCTTTGTGGACAATGCTATGGAGTGTTTGGAAAGGTGGAGGAGAAGGATGTAGGATAGTGGGGGGAAAGGAGGGCAAGATGGGTGTTGCCAGGAAGCTGTCACAATATTATAATACCCGGGAGTTAGACAAAATCTGTAACCCAGATGTGAAGTCAAGGTTGGAGGAAGCCAAATCAAGTACCAAATTGGGAGCTGGAGAATGTGTCCAGTGAAAAGCAACAAGTGAGTGAGAGAGGAGAAGTTCTGGTGGAGAGTGAGGTATAGAAGGGTGGAAGCAAGTGACTCAGGAATAATGCTGCGATTGCTAGTTGTCTGTATTCATTCATTTAATCCTTCAATAAATATCTCTCATTCATTAAATTCAGTGAATTTTTGTTACTCACAGTAGCTATGTTCCATAAAATCACCATGAACACTGAATTACCAAATACTGAACCATTCATTGCTCCTAGGAAAAATACAAGGTCAGGTTTCTATGAGCCTCTGGTCACATTTTCATTAACCAATCAATACATAACCTTGCTTTATGTTCATTTCTGTTGAAGATCCCTTATTTAATATATATTGTAGATTCATAAACATTGAATTCATGGTCAACAGTGCTATAACTTATGGCTGAATGAAGCCTATCTGACACATGGATTTTCTCCTAGGTCACAACACCGCCTTCCCACACTTAGGAACTCTAGAGAGCATTTCAACACTACATTTGGGGCCCATTTTCAACAGCTGAATCATGAACAAAAAGAATAACAATGCAAAAAATATGGCACTAAATAAATACTGCAAAAAGGACATTTCTTTCAGTATGAGAGCTGAAACAAGAGGACAGAGCATCACCTTGTTCAACCACACCTGGGTCATTAGATGACTCAAATTTTCACTGCTCTGTGCATGTCTACAAATGACCCTAAAAGCAACCTGAGTATTGATTTCGGGTTTACAATTCAATTTTAGTGAATAGGTAAATTCACAAATATGGAATCCATGAATAATGAGAGTCAATTGTATTTATTGAACACCCACTATGCGCCAGATAGTGGGGAAACAGCAGAGGGTAAAACAGGCAAAAATCTGAGATCTCATGGAGTTGACACAGACACTAATAAAAATAAAAGATCTAGTCTGTCAGATGATGCTAAGTGGTAGAGAGGAAAATAAGCAGAATGGAGTGCTCTCTGGGAAGATGAAAGGCTGCCTTTTTAAAGAGGATGTTCAGGGATGGCCTCACAGACAAAGGGACATTTGAGTAAAGACCTGAAAGAGCGAGGGAGTGACCCCCATGGCTCACTGAAGGAAGAATGCAATTGCAAAGACCCCAGGCAAGAACATGCCTTGCATGATGCAGAAACAGTAGGGAAGCCGAGTATGGCTGGAGCAGAATGAGTGAAGTGTGTGATGGTTGGTGTTGAGATCAGAGAGAGGAAGATGCACTAGATGGTAGAGGTCAGTGGTTTTCAATGGAGTGGTGCCATCAGATAGCGGTGGTTTTAAAAATCCATGGGGATGTTTTTGTCTTCTAGTGCCATTGTACCTGATTGGGTTACATGTTAAAATGCATGTCATTTTATTATGGGTTACTTTCTTTTTATTTAAGCTTTATACTTTAGATAGGGCATTATATCAATTTTCTTAAAAAGTTTGTGTGAAGGGTTACTTTTTATGTTAATTGTAAATTTCTTTTCCGGATCACTACTAAAAGGGGGCCTTGAGTCTGATAAGGTTGAGTGTTTCTGGAGAAGAACCTTAAAGGTCATTGTAAGGACTGTGGATTTGACTCTGAACCAGATGGGGAGACACCAGGAGGTTTGAGCACCCTTTAGCAGAGGAATGACTTGATCAGACTTCATATTTAAACAGCTTTCCCTGGCTGAGGTGTGGAGAATAGACTGTAGAGGGCAAGGGAAGAAGCCAGGAGACAAGTTTGGAGACTACTACAGTAACCAGGTGAAAGCTGGTGGTGGCTTGGACCAGGGTGGTAGCAGTGGAGGGGTGAGAAGCAGTCATGGCTAAGTTCACGTGTCAACTTGGTAAGTTATGGTGCCCAGCAAGTACTGGCCTGATTGTTACTGTGAGGGTATTTTGTGGATTTAAATCATTTTGTTGATTGCATCTATGGCTGATCACATCTACAATCAACAAAGAGATGGCTCTCAGCAATGAAGTTGAAGAACTAAAAGAGAGTACTGATGATTTCAGCAGTCAGAAAGAAGAATTTATATCTCTTCTTCAGCCAGCCAGCTTCTCCTGGAAAATTCACTGATATCTTCAGAGTTCCCAACTTGCAGCTGCGCTACGGAATTTGGACTTGCTAATCCCTACAGTGACATGAACCATTCCTGTAATAAATCTCCTAATAGTTACATCTATCTATATCTATCATATCTGTCTGTCTATCTATCTATCTATCTATCTATCTATCTATCTATCTATCTATCTCCTGTTGGTTGTGTTTATCTGGAAAAACCTGATGAATTCAGAAGTCCGATTATGGATGCATTTTTAAGGTGGGAACTATAAGATTTTCTTAAAGTTTAGATGTGGGGTGAGAAAGACAGAAGAAGTCAAGGATGACTCCACACTTTTGACCTGAACAATGAAAGATGACGTTGCCATCAGCTGAGACAGGGAGCCTCTAAGCAGAGTGGGTTTTGGGAAAACACCAGAATTTATTGGGCACCAACTATGTACCAGACACTATTTTAAGCAATGGGAACTTTCACAGCTCTGATGTGGGACATTACAATAAAGGAGCTTCACAGGGACAAATGGCCAGGCTTGTTTGACTGGTGTGTGGGATTCCAGCTGAACTGTAAGCTGTCTAAGGTCAGGGAGCACAATATGGTGTTTTGATCATTTATGTTGCCCACTTAGTGTATCTTTGATAAATATCTCCAGGTGATTCAAGTCAGAATGGAATGAAAGTTCACCCTTCTGTGCAAACCTTACTTATTGGAATAACTGTTCTGGTTTTAGACAAGGGTTTCCTTTAACCAATTTTCAATATTCTTACAAGACCATAGCTCCTCAAGGCCCGTGTTTTATCTCTGAATCTAAGGGGCCTAGCACCTAGGAGGTATTTTGTTGACTGAATATTCATTGAATAAATATATTTTTATGGCATTGTAATCCTAGTATCCATTTCCTTTATTGCCTAATTTTTACTTACCATTTTATCACAATTATTTCTATATATTTGTCATTAACTATCATTTTTATGACTGCCTGATAATCTATTGTATGTTGATAAATTATAATTTCATTACCCATTTCTCCATTGTTTAACATTTAAGATGCTTTAAATTTATCAAAATAATAAAGAAGACACCGATGAACATTTTCCTTAGTTTAGTATTTTATGTACTTTAGGTCTTTCTATTAGGGTGGTAAAATTTCTTCGTCAATGACTGTGGAAGACATTATTAGTATTTACCAACATCTGGTTCTCCTCTCCTTTTGGGCACATAGAAAACTTTACTTCTCAGCCTTCTTGCCACTGGGTAGAGCCATGTGGCTAATGCTGGCCAATGTAAACTAAGGGGAAGTGAACTGTGTACTTCTGGGATGTGACTATAGAAAGCTTGTATATAATATGCCATTCTCTCTTGACCACTGCCAGGATGACTGATGATATTCCAGATGGTGGCATCTCCCTCAACCTGAGTCCCTGAGTGACACAAAGCTACCCTCCCATCAACCTGAGATAGGTATGGTGAGTGAGCAAGAAATAAACTTACATTGTGTTAAACCACTGAACGTTCAGATATTAACTTGTTAGCACAGCTAACCTAATCTATCTTGATTAATACAAAGACTTTGAACTTTATGATGGCTCATAGCATATATCAACAAATTGCATTTGTTAAATGAATCAATGAGATTGGTTCCTAATAATACATGAAAATATTAATTCCATCCATTATCAGCAGTGCTAGATTTATTATTTGAGTGCCTTTGTCAATTTAATAGGCAAAAATGATGACTATTTGTATTTCTTTGCTTATTGGAGAGGTTGAGTATTTTTACATCTGTAGTTAGCCATTATCTCAGTTTGCCAAGTTTCTATGACAAATACCACACAATGGCTTTGGCTTAAACAATGGGAATGTGCTGGTTCATGGTTTTGAATCTAGGAGAAATCCAAAATCAAGGCAACAGCAAGGCAGTGCTTTCTTCCCACAGTTGTAACATTCTGGAGCTGCTGGGTTTTTGGGGGTTCCTTGGTTGGTATCCTTGCCTTATGTCACATGGCTATGTACTCCCCTTTCTCTTCTGGATTCCCACTGACTTCCGGCTTCTCCTTGGAGCCTTTTCTCTTGCTATGCCTGAATTTCTTCTGTTTATAAAGGCTGCTAGCAAGCTTGATTAAGACACAACCTCATTCAGCTGGGCCACCCCTAACTAAAAATAACATCTTCAAGTGATCCTACTTACAAAGAATTCATACCTACAGGAATGCAGATTAAGATTAAGAACATGCCTAAATCAGAGTACCTAATTCAACCTTCCACAGCCATGTTTCCTCTTGTGTGTATTTTTTTCAAAAGCTTTCATTCATTCTCAGTGTCTTTTTACTAAATGCCCTTGTTGTCCTCGATATTGGGGCTATAGTAGTGAAAAACCTTGCTAGAATGGAACTTTACTTCTAGGGAGGGATGAATGACATATAATCAAATACATGAATATGTTTGGTAACAGTGAGTGCTATGAAAATCAAGCAAGGGTAAGGGGCTTAGAAATGGACTGGGTAGCCAGGCAGGGTTCTAATAACATCGCTTTTGAACAGAGGGTATGAGGCAAGCAACTATTGGAAAGGAGAGTGCTTCCGGCCATAAGGCAGGGGCATGTATGGCATTTTGAGGATACAGCAAGGAGCCAGTCTGACTGAGCAGGGGAAGAGCAGTAGGATGTGAGATCAAAGAGGAAACAGGCTAAAGCATGTAGGGACTCATAGTCCACTGTTATGTATTTTGGTTTTTCTTTGGAGTGAAATGGGAGCCACTGGAGGCTTTGAGCAGAGGCATGATGTGCTATGACTTCCTATTTAAAAGGATTGCTCAGACTTCTCTGTAGCTCTAGGACTGTAGGGGAGCAGGTCAGGAGACCAGTTAGGAGGCTATTGCAATATTCTGATGGAAGATAACGGTAGCTTGGACCAGGATGGCATAGTGGATAAACTGAGAAGAAGTCAGCTCTGGGTAGATTTCCCAGGAGAGTTATCAGGGTTGACGATGGATGAGTTATGAGGGTGAGATGAGAGAAACAAAGGCATGAAGAAGGATTCCAAGGGTTTTTACTTGAGCAACTAGAAGAATGTAGTTGTCATTTACCTTATCACTTTATTGAACCATATTTGACATTTTTCATGAGTCCAGAAAAAACCTAAGCCATGTCAGAAACCAGAGGGAATAGTGTTCCAGGGTAGATAAGGTGCTTGCACCCCAGCTCCAGGGGTAGGTGGTAGGTGACGATCCATATAAACCAATCATGGGGCTATTTCCCATGGCCACAATGATTGGTCCAGGGGCGGGCACAGGACCTCAGATGATCCAATCAGAGGAGGCCCAGGACTTTTGTTTGATAATTTGGGAAAGATACTTCCTCTTCCTGCTAGAAGTGAACAAGGAATCATGCTCCCTGAGGCTTCCAGCAGCTCTCTGGCCCCTTTGAGGGGATCCAGCCTTAAAATAAACTTGACACCATGGAAAGCTGAGAAAAGAGATAAAAAGAAAGTTTGTTTTTTTGTGACATGGTTGAGTCACTAGGTCGATTCCCACCTGAAACCCATCCAGAGATGCTCAGTTACATGAGCCAATAAACTCCTCTGTATTGTTTATGTCAGTTTGGGCTGTGCTTTCTGTTACTTGCCACCAAGAATGTCTTGAAGGATAGTAGAAGCTTGCACTGCAAATGCTGTTCACAGTTCTTAGGCAGAATGCTCTCTCCACCTGGGATCTCAGAACATAGGAAATAGTCACCCCAGAAAATCTGCAAACCATTTGAGGCTTAAGGTTGGAGGGTTACGTCATGTTCAGTGAGAGGCTTCAGAGCATACGCTATCCAAAATCCTGGAGGAATGGATCCCAGGAACCGTCAGAGCAGTGGCCATCACCTGGCATCAGATGATCTCATCTACTCCAGCAGCGAGGACAAACGTCCTTCCTGAGACAAAAGGTCTTTGGCAAGTCACACCTGGACACTGAAGTGTTTGTAGTACTTACCAATTGCTAGAGGCATGGGGTAGAAACCGACCTGAACATGGAGTCTGCATGAATACTAGCATCCTGCTTCAATGCTTATTTCCAAAATTCCATTGCTAAGGGCATAAAAACCAACTTGTGCTCCTTGTGAGACAGTTCAGCCTCATGGTTAGCAGGGCAGACACGGGTGTGAGACTGCCTGGACGTCCCTCCTGGTTCCTCCAGTGCTGGGGAACCCAAAGGTGGGTCCCAGGGCTGGTCAGCTGGCAGATGTGGGTCCTGCATCCCAGGCTCAGCCAATCCTCTGCATAGGGTGGTTTCTTGAGGCTTTCATCATGTTTTTTTTCCCTTAATGATTTATTTATTTGCCCCCCTACCCCCCCGTTGTTTTTGCGCTCACTGTCTGCTCTCTGTGTGTTCTTCTGTGTCTGCTTGTCTTCTCTTAGGCGGCACTGGGAACCGATCCCGGGACCCTCCAGAGTGGGAGAAAGGTGCTCAATCTCCTGCGCCACCTTAGCTCCCTGGTCTGCTGCGTCTCTCATTGTCTCTCCTCTGTGTCTCTTTTTGTTGCATC
>JAQZBX010033586.1:0-25328 GCA_029593785.1 Cabassous unicinctus | reverse complement strand
CCCTAATGTCAAAAAAAAAAAAAAGACTTATTGTGGATTTTTCTTCAGAAGCCACAGAGGTGAAAAGGCAGTTTCATGATATAATTAAGGTACTGAAAGAGAAAACTTCCAGGCAAAAATTCTTTATCCAGCAAAACTGTCCTTCAAATATGACAGTGAGTTTAAAATATTCACAGGTAAACAGAAACTAAGAGTTTATAAACAAGAATCCAGCTCTGCAGGAAACACTAAAGGTAGTTCTTCAGTTAGAAAAGAAAAGACAAGAGAGAGCAGCTTGGAGGACAGCATAGAATGAAGACTATCAAAAAGGGTAACCAAAAAGGTAAAAAGATGGACAAAAATAAGATATAGCATATGAAAACCAAAGGATAAAATGGCTGAAGTAAGTAATGCCTTTACAGTAATAACTTTGAAAGTTAATGGATTAAACTCCCCAATCAAAAGACATAGGCTGACAGAATGAATAAATAAACATGAGCCATTCATATGCTGTCTGCAGGAGACTCACCTTAGACCTAAGAATGCAAATTTACTGAAAGTGAAAGGTTGGAAAAAGATATTTCATGCAAATAGTAACCAGAGAGAGCAGGAGTAGCTATGCTGGTGTCACACAAAACAGATTTTAAATGCAAAAAAAGTGATGTGAGATGCAGAAGACCATAATATACTAAAAGGAAAGCAGCTTAGTTCTTGATCAGATTTCCCAAGGTAAAAAACTCCTTTTCTCCAGTGCAAATATTCTCTTCCTCTCAAACAAATTATGAATTCTTAATTTTGTGCCGCCTTTATTCAACTGTAAAGAATTATGTAGAGACCCCATCCCCTCGTTAAAGGAATCTTCCTCATCTTATTTATTGTTTCCATTAAGATAATCTGACTACTGGTGATAAAAAGCAGTTCTGACAAATTTACACTAAAAAAGGAACTTAATAGAGAGTTATAAACTTAAGAAGTAATGGGCTTAGTGGTTGCCATGGGTTCTGAGGGGAGGGGGAAAGAATAGAATAGATGGAACATAGGGCATTTTGGGGCATTGGAATTGTTCTGCATGATCATACAAGGATGGATACAGGCCATTTAAAATTTTGTCAACCTATAGGGGTATATGGAGCAAAGTGTAAAGCTTAATGTGGACTGTAGACCATGGTTAGTAACATGGGTATATGGGACTCCCCTATATTTTCTATGTGACTTTTCTGTAACCTAAAGCTTCTTTGAGGATGAAGCAAAAAAATAAGACATGGAGGGAACATACAGAAGAAATTGTCACTGTACATAAAAGATAACAGATCTTTCAGTGATGAAAGACACAATGGCATTTTTTATATATATCTTTTTATTATTATTATTATTATTATTTTATTATTATTTTTATTTGTTTATTTTTGGCTTCATTTTTGGGGAGGTTTTGGATTGCAGAATGTGACAGGCAAGGATCGCTGGTGCAGGATGTCAGTGATGGAGGGATGTATGGGCAGGGGTGTACCTGTGGCATGCCTCTATGGCATATGAATATATTCAAGTGGTCATGGGGTATTGTCTTGGTGGGTGGAGACCCACACAATAATCAAAAGAATATTGAATTCCCATCCTGGGAAGTCCCTTTATGTTCTCTAATACAGCAGCAAGAATCCGCTGAGTACATGGCAGTGCCTAGTGAAGATGGACGGACCATTACACCAAGCCTTTGATATTTATGGTTGTACTTATGAACCTTTTCTTGTGAAAATGAAACTTAGCTTAGTATTATATATTGCCTAAAAGTTACCTCCTGAAAGTCTCCTTGTTGCTCAAATGTGGCCTCTCTCTAAACCAAACTCAGCATATAAATGCACTACCTTCCTCCCAGCGTGGGACATGACTCCCAGAGATGAGTCTCCCTGGCACGCAGGAATTATTAACAAGTGCCAACTAGCAATGCATTTGGAAAAAGACCTTGACCAAAAGGTAGAAATATTACGTTCAAATGAGTTTTTATCGCTAGAAGATTTCAAAGTGAATCGGGAGGTCATTCCAGAGGTTACGCTTATGCATGTCTCAGCAGGATCTCCTTGACTGCCATAGTAAAGACTGCCTCAAACAGGGGAGCTCCTGAGGGCTCTAGAGGCATCTAGACACTATAGTCAGGGCAAACAACCTCAGGAATTCGGAACCCTGTCAGTGGCCTTACTTTGGAATATATGCTCCCCAATGTAACAGAGTTAGACTCATTTATAGTTTCCCTACACATGGTCTTTTGTCTCTTTTACTTGAACCTATAATTAGCACTATACTCATTAAATATATGTCCCAGAGACTTAAATCTTCAGTCTGTTCATATGCCTGTTCAGCCCTGAATCTCAGCAGAGTTGCAACAGCTACTCTCCAGTTCATTGGACTCACCCAGGACAACTAACAAAAGGATGATGATGGACAATGCCCATCCAAAAATAACAAAAAGCATCCATAATGGCAAGCAAGACAGTTCCATCCATCTGCTCCATGGGATCTAAGCCCCCACTCTATCAGAAACAGAGTGGACATCACCATTCTCAAATCCTCAAGACTGAGGAATGGACAAACATAAGATGGGAATGCAACTGTGGACTAAAGTAGACATATTATTATTCTAGCAATGGAAAAAATTGTAACATTTAACATTGATATAAAGGCAGTGCCTACCAGAGGTTCTGAGGGGAGGGAGAGGGAAGAATAGGTATAACATGGGATATTCAGGTGACATTGGAATTGTCCTGAATGACATTGCAATAGCAAATACAGGTCATTATACATTTTGTCAAAACCTATAAAACTGTGTGGTGCAAAGTGTAAACTATAATGTAAACTATACACCATGGTTAGTAGCAATGCTTCAATATATGTTCATCAGTTGTAACAGGGAGAGATTAAAACATGCCCTGATAAACAAAAGCTGAGGAGTTCATCACCACTGGATTTTCCCTACAAGCAGTGCTAAAGGGAGTTCTTCAGACTGAAAGGAAAGGGCCCTAGACAATGGTTCAAAGAGGCATAAAGAAATAAAAGACCTCTGGTAAAGGTAACCATTTGGGTAATAATAAATGTTAGTACTATTGTATTTTGGGTATGTAAATACACTTCTTACTTACTGCAGGTGCTAAAAGCAAATGCATTAGAAGTAATAATAAACCTATGGTTTTAGACATACAATGATCAAAGACATAATTGGTAACAAGCACAAAAAGTGGTGGAGGGATGGAGGGGTATAGGAACAGAGCATGTGTGTGCTACTGAAGTCAAATTGGAATCAAACTAAATATGATTGTTATAAATTTAGGATGTTATGTTTAACCCCATGGTAACCACAAGGAAAATATATGAAGCAAATATCCAAATTGAAATGAGAAGGTACTCAATATGGTACAACATAAAAAATCAAATCAATATAAAAGTAGGCATTAATGGAAGCACTGAAGTTCTTACAAAGACTAAAGCAAAATAACAGAAGAAAGTCCTGCATTATCAGTAGTGACTTTAAATGTAAATGGATTAAACTCTCCAGTCAAAAAGTAGAGACTGGCAGAATGAAAAAAAACCTGACCCAACTGTATGCAGTCTGCAAAAGACTCACCGAAATTCAAAGACACAAGTAGGTTGAAAGTGAAAGGATAGAAAAGCTATATACCATGGAAGTAATAACCAAAAAAGAGCCTAGGTAGCTATACTATTATCAAATAAAACAGAATTTAAGTAAAAAACAGTTATGAGTCAAAGATGACCATTATATACCAATAAATGCATAAATTTGACAAGAAGATGTAACAATTATAAATATGTATGCATCTAACAGCAAAGCCCCAAAATATATGAAGCAAATACCGACATATTTGAAAGGAGAAATTGATGGTTCTATATTAATAGGGGACTTTTATATACTACTTTCAATAAGGTAGTCAGAAGATCATTAAGGAAATACAGGACTTGAACAGTACTCTAAACCAACTAGACATAACAGACATATATAGAACATTAACCCAACAATGGAATGCATATTCTTCTCAAGTGCCAAGGGATGATTCTCCAGGATAGACAATATCTTAGGTCATAAAATCATTCTCAATAAATTAAAAAGTATTGAAATCATACAGTTTATCACCTCCTTCCACAATGTAATGAAGCTAGAACTCAATACCAGAGGGAGAAATGGAACATTTATAAATATGTGAAAATGAAACCACATACTCTTAAACAACCAATGGGTTAAAGAGGAAATAAGACGTGAAATTGAAAAATATATTGAGGAGATTTAAAATGAAAATACAAGATGTCAAACTTATGGGATGCAACAAAGGCAGTGCTGAGAGGAAAATTTATAGCTCTAGACACCTACATTTAAAAAAAGAGAGAGAGAGAAAGATTTTAAATAAGAGACCTAATTTCAAAATTTAAGAAGTAGAAAAAGAAGAGTAAACTAAACCCAAAGCAAGTAGAAGGAAGGAAATAACAAAGATTATAGTGGAGATAAATGAAATAGGAAACAAACAAACAAACAAAAAATAAAAAGAATCAACAAAACCAAAAGGTGGCTCTCTGAAAAAAATCAATAAAATTGACAAATCTTTAGCTAGATGGACAAAGAAAAAGAAGAAAGGGGATGCAAATAATGAAAATCAGAAATGAGAAAAGGGACATTACCACTGACCACACTGAAATAAAAAAGGACTATAAAAGGATATATGAAAACTGTATGCCAACAAATTAGATAACCTTGATGAAATGGGCAAATTCTTAGAAACACACACAAACTACCTATGCTGACTCAAAAAGAAATAGAAAATCTCAGCAAACCACTAACTAGACAAGAGATTGAGCTGGTAATCAAAAATCTCCCATCAAAGAAAATCCCAGGACTAGATAGCTTCACAGGGGAATTTTACCAAACATTCCAAGAAGACAACACCAATCCTGATCAAACTCTTCCAAACAATTGAAGAGAAGGGGACACTTCCTAATTCATTCTACAAGGGCAACATCACCCTTATAACAAAGCCAGATAAAGATAACACAAGAAAAGAAAATTACAGACCAATATCTCTTATGAATATAGGTGCAGAAATCCTCAACAAAATACTAGCAAACTGAATCCAAAAGTACATCAAAAGAATTATACACGATATTCAAGTGGGATTTATCCCAGGTACACAAGAGGAGTTCAATATAAGAAAATCAACTAATGTAATGCACCACATTAAGAGAATGAAGGAAAAAAATCCATATAATCATCTCAATTGATGCAGAAAAGGCATGTGACAAATACAGCACCCCTTTTTGATTAAAAAAAAAAAAAACACTTCAGAAAACAAGGAATAGAAGGAAACTTCCTCAACATTATAAAGTACGTCTATGAAAAGTCCACAGCTCCCTCCTACTTAACGTTGAAAGACTGAAAGCGTTCCCTCTAATATCAGGAACGAGACAAGGATTCCCCCTATAACCACTGTTATTCAACATTGTACTAGAAGTTCTTGTCACAGCAATTATGCAAGATGAAGCAATAAAATGCATTCAAATTGGAAAGGAAGAAATACAATTTTTCTAATTAAAAAAAAAATGGAATTGGCATTATCTACATTAATCTAACAACTCTAAAATGGTAATGAAAGCCAGAAAAGAACTTGCCTATTTTGGGGTAGGAAGACCCAATATTAAGTCAATTCTCCCAAATTTTATCTACAAATTCAATATAATTCTTTTAATATGTCAACAAGATTTCATTTTTAACTACATTAACTGATTATAAATTTCATATGAAAAACAGCAAGCAAAGATATTCTTTTTAAAAATGCTGCCAATAAAAAGAGCATTGACTTGGGACTAACAGTGCTAGATGTTAAAATGTATTATGAAGCTAATGTATTATATATTATGTATATCATGTATTAAGAAGCTAATAGCATGTCTTCACGGCATGCCAATAGAACAACTCACTGTCAACTGCTTTCTGTCCTTGAGACATTTTACTCAAGTGAGGCATTCCTTAGAGACAGATTCAAATGCTAACCCATTGGGATATCTTCAAATGACTACCTGATTTAGGAGACAGCTAAATCCTCAAGGAAGTATCAGGTGTTTATATCATTTCCACTTGCGGATATTTATTTATCCAAGAGGAAAGGAAACTATGCTTTATATTGCATAATATAGCATAAAACTGGAATTAATCCAGATGCCCATCACCAGGAGAACTGATAAACAAATTGTAGCATATTTATAAGTAACTCAGTGAAGCAAAAACAAAACATAAATTTACTGATAAATGTAGGGATCTCAAAAACCTTATGTTGAACAAAAGAAGACAAATGCAAATATATATATATATACTGCATGATTCCATTTACATAAAGCTCAAGAATACTAAAAACTAATCCATGGTATTAGAAATTAGATAATGCTTTCCTTGCAATGATAGTGGTGGGAGATGGAGGGATTTATTAAAAAAGAGCATGAGAGAACCTTCTGGACTGATGGAAATGTTCCATATTTTGATTTGGGTGGTGGTTAAAAGGGTATATTCAATTGTCAAAACTTATCAAGCAGGAAAAATTTTGTCTGTGCATTTCATTTTATGTAAATTAAAATTAAACAAAAAATATATATAAACTACTTAGAAAAGGAAGGGAAATGAGAGTTTGATCATTAAATATATATATATATTCATTGCAATGCATTCTTTGAATATCCAATAAAATGCATCTCCTTCTTTCTTCTTTATGCAATTCCGTTTTCTCCCTGTTCTTATTTAGTGACAGCAGGCATCATCCTAAACATCACCTTAACCAATACTGTAATTTATCTCCTTACTTGTACTGTTTTTCTGGCACCATGAAAAGCTAAAAATTATCAGATGCCAGTCTCAGATTCCAATTCTGTAAACCCATGATTACATTTAATAAAACCTTCCAATTAGCAGAAAGCAGAGACATGAAGATGAAAAACCAACATTTTAGGAACTAGTTGTATCCATTAGAGTTGTGATATCAACTATCCTTTTCTGGGGGGTGGATGTGGCTCAAATGGTTGGGCGTCCATCTGCCATATGGAGGGACCTGGGTTCAATCCCAGGGACCTCCCGGTAAAATTTAACAAAAAAACCTTTTCTCTCCCCCACATATATACACATATACTATTTTTGGCTTCTGGATGGACCAGTGAGTTTTGGCTATGAGGTTTGGGTGAAGTAGCACCATATATTGGATGCTATTTCACAATGCACAAAGCAGAAAATTAATTTTCTTGAAACAGTAGCCTTAAATGGACACTTTACTGTTTTGTAAGACAAACTGCCTTAGGGTTGTAGATAAGATCAGTAGATCTTATGGGAATCCACCCATTCCATTTTGATGTGAAGTGAGTTCACTAGTTAGTAACTGTTATGCTTTTATGTTTTGAATTGTTTTCCCAAAAAGATAAATCCATGGGTTAAATCCTAACCCCTGGTACCAGTGACCATGACCTTATATGGAAATAGGATCATTACAAATGGAATAAGTTAAAGTGGGGTCTGATTGTAGTAGGGTCGGGTCTTAATCCATTATGACTGGTGTACATATAAGAAAAGGAAACAGATACAGACAGACACGGGGGGAACACCATGTGACCAACTGAGGCAGATATTGAAGCCTAAGGATTCCCAGCAAACCAAAAGAAATTAGGAAGAGGCAACAAAAGATTCTCCCTTACAGATTTCAGACTTCTAGCCTCCAGACCTGTGAGACAAGAAATTTTTATTGTTTTAAGCCATCCAGTTTGTGGCACTTGGTAACGGCAGTCCTAGGAAACAAGCCAGGAACAGTGATATGAGATATACTAATGTTATATAAAAGACAACACAGCTAAGCTGCGGCACTGACTGCAGCATAAAGGCAGGGAAAGCAAAGCCAACTTCTAAATGGTTGCATTTTTCTTCATAATCAAAGGGATTCAGTGCCATCAATCCATTGCCATATAACTGGCTGCACCCTTTGAGTTATAGAAACATACTGGAAGTCAATAATTGGTTTTGGCAGATGGAAATTGGGCACTCAGACATGGTGGAAGCCAAGTCTGTCTTCATGAGGAGGAGTCCAATTTGTCGAGACCTTATACATAACTTCCACCTACCACTAAGGCTACCTTGTTCAAGAATCTATTTTTTTAAAAAAAACAAATTATTTAGAGAAAGAGGCTGAGCAACATCAATGGAGCAGTTCATCCTGTCTACTTGATGAAGAGCCTTTTCTACATCAGAGTCCTTTTCCATGAGCATTCAAATGAAACATAGCTAATCTTTTATGTAGATCCATTTGAAAAAGTTTACCCATAAATCTTTCCACAAAATGTAGTGCCCTCACTGTTTCATTCCTGCTCCCTCAAAGTCCCCACCCAATCCATCAGTTCATTAGCCTTTTGCCCAGGAATTGGCATAGATCTAAACCTTAGGCATCTCTTTTTCATCTGAAGGGGAAGAGAGATAATATTAATATATGGTAAGCTGTTGAAATACTTAATGTGATTGATATCGAAGCACTGTGCTATGGGTGCAGAGGGAGAGAATACTAGAAACTACTATTAATAACCAATTTTATCACTCTCAGATGATCTGAGAGTCCTGATTAGAGACAGAAAGATCAATAAGGCTCTCAGGAGAAGGATAACATTTTGTAAGTAAACAATGGAGGGATTGTGAAGGAACAATATAACCTAAGCACATTGTTTGAGAGAAGGATTGTAAAATGTTAAGTAGAGACAGTTTAGTGAACTATTTAGATTTCCAGAATGAAGAGTTTGTTTTTATTCTCTCTGTAGTGGTTAGTCATAAATGAGTTTGACTGGGAAAATGAGTCTGTAAAATCTGTGTTTCAGGAAGATAATTCCAATGAAGCCATGCAGAGCGGATTAGAAGAAAAGATGCAAGAGGAATGGAGATTAGTTTGGTAGAAAAGAGAAAAGGTAATAAGAGAATAAGACAACAGCAGTGGAAATGTGCTGAGGCCAGCTCGGCAGAACAGTACCTAAAGTAAGGGGGGAGCGAGGATAAAAAGAAAGTTAAGAAACAAAAGAGGCAGAGACAGAAACAGCAGGGGTCAGATGGACCAAGAGGAACTGCAACCTCAAGGCACCTGGACAGAATTCAGCTTTATTTTTTATACGCAAGATGCAGATAATGGTTCAGCAGTTTTGCACAGGAAGTTCCTGTTTGAGCACAGTTTGGGCCCTTGAGCTCATTAGATAACAGACAAGAGAATACAAAGACTTTTGCAGAAATCCTATCCTAAACAGAATTCTGAGAATTCTCTGGCCTGGCCTAGTTTGCTAGTTTGCTGCTTGTAGCAGCTATGCCAGCTCACTTGCTTATCTGTGACCTTGTGGAATGTTATTCACAGTTCCAGGGGCCCTACTTTATAGGGGCTCCCAACAGAAATGGAAGGGAGACATAGATGGGAAAAAAAATATTGTGGTTGTAAAATCAGTAGAACATTACAACTGATTAGATCTAAGAGCTGAGAAAGAAGAACTAATAGAGGTGATTCTAAAGAGCTTCCCCTCATCCACCATGGAGAGAATGCACCAGCAGTGTAGCATAGCACTAGGTGTCTCCAGGATAAAAGAAACTCATGTAACGGAAAGGGAGTCACCATGAATAATTCTGTGCAAAGGTCAGGCCTCCTATTTGGGTCACCTTTTGTCTATGGCTTTCATATTCATAAAATCAGTTTCCCTTTCCCAAGGTTCCCCCACCACCCTCCTCAGTCTGATTCCCTGATTCATTCCTTCTATCCTTGTATCCCAAGAGCTACATCCTATCTCCCTCTTTCCAGCATTGTTTGTGTTTGTTTCTTTTTACATATTTTATCCAATAAACCTGATCCACTTTTCACCATGCTGAATCTTTGAAGCTATCCCCAAATACTCTCCAGTTAGGACACTTTGGTTCTCCACTTTGACCACTGAGCTGCCGAGCACTGAACTGAATTATCCACAGTTGTCTCTGTGCTTGATTACTGTGTTCCCTCCTTCCCCTAGTGGATCCTTTTGCCCTAATAGTGCTCTGTACTCCTGGTTTCCTGCCACTTACATTTCCTTAATTCTGCACTGTCCTTTTTCACACCTAGACTGTCATCCTTGCTGTCAGAACAAAATGTTAGTTACTGTCATACCCTAATGCTAACATGAAACCAACAGCTAACCTAGGAAACTAGGAGGAAGGTTACTGGGAGGGCGATAAGCATTTCGGAGTTTGGTAAATTAGCAGTCACTTGATCCTAAGGGTTCATAATCTAGGCAATCTGTTCAATACAATCTTTTCTTGATCTTTGGATTCTCTTAATGTAAAAAGAAATTTGTTCTGGAGAAATGATGACCTAAGCCCCAGTGTGGATGGATCGATATAAATCATACAACATCTTGTACTGTGCAAGGTCCAAAAGTATTTTTCATATCTCTTTGAAATATTGATTAGCTTTTATTTCATTTAACTTTCTATATGAATTTTTCCAAAAGTTAAAGTTGGTTTCTACTTATGATCACAAGGTTCTAAACTTGAAAAAGTGATTGTCTAATAGTTTGTATTAACTCGGTCTAATCATGTGGCTTTCTGGGTCTCAGTTTTCCTTTCTGTAGCATAAAGGATTGGACAAAATGTATTTTAACGATCCAGATTGTTTTAGAGCATTATCACTGTATGATCATTTACTCAACATCTAATCAAAGACTACCTATCACCCACCTGGTCCTGCCCCTAAGTCCATGCTCTTTTCTCCCTAATTAAAAACAACAACAACAACAAAAAAAAAAAAAAAAAAAAACTTGGCAGTTATGATTGGGTTTAGGAGTGTAAGATATTTTTTTAATTTAAAACCATTTTCTTATACCTTAACATCATAATAATATCTACTGATTAGTCAAAGATGTTATTCAAGATTAATTAAAATCAAATTCCTACATTTATCAATGTAGAAATCTAGTGCAATTCCCTCAACCTCTACATCAACAGTACTTTACAATGCTAATTAATATTTTTTAAAAGGAGGTGGCTCTGATCTATGCCACAGATGTGATCATGGTTCTTTTTCAAATCTAAGGAATCAATTTAGAAGAAATGAGATATGTTTTGTGTAAGACTGTTAAAAAAATAAATAAAAAAAGAAATACCCTATCATATCCAATTATTTCAAGAATGTTTACCTTTTGCTGTGCAAAACTAGTAACAATTTAGTTTTGCTTGGAGCAGTATGGGGAGCCCTTATTTGTTTAAGCTTCATTTAAAATATATACTATAGTGCAAAATGCCATATCACGGATGTTGTGGTTCATTAACTCAAGGCCATATCGCACTCAAACAGAAACATAGTTTTTCAATTAACCTATGGATTTTAGATAACCGTCCAAGAACTCATTTATCATTCAAGATAATTGCATATTTTTAGCATTTTTATTTTTATTTTTGGTTTAGTGGAAGTTCATTTCATAATATACTTTATCCTTTCCTCAAACTGCTGCAGAAATAAACCATTTTGCTTTAATAGTTCCTCTCATTTTCATTCTCCCACGTATACTTGTTGGAAGTTTTAGTGGTATCAAAATTAGGCTTGGCAGAAGTAGAGAAAGACTTTCCACTTTTGGACAGCATATCCTATGGGGCACTAGCTTGAAGGAGGCAAATTGAAAATGAAAAGAGATTTGATGCTACAAGGACGAAGGCAGAAAAATGTTTGAAAGTAGCATAATTTAAAAACTACAATAACCTGTGTTTATTTGTAAATGCCTGGGGAGTGCCATGCTTTGCTTAATTGAAAATTGTGGGTAATTCAAGGATACATCTGCCATCCATGGATTACTGACTTTCAAACTGCAATGTGATAAAATACATTCAGCTCTAAAACTTGACTTTACCATAGTTTAAACTTTGATGATTCACAAGGTTCTTCATTGTTTGTGTATTCTTAGTCTGCCAAAGCATGCTCCCTCTGTAGCACAAAATAATGGATTTTTATTTTTTCTCAGCCTCAAGGGATGTGATGTATCTTGCAACAAAGAGGAAGAGTTGGTTAGTGGGGAACAACTGCATGTTTTAAAAATTATATTTGTTCTGTATTACTGTTGCCTGTGAGAAGAGTCTATATGAGGGAGCTCAAGAACAGAGCCAAGAAATATCAATATGCATCAGAGACTGCCTACACAAGAATCTATCAGTCCACTAAGCATTCTGTTCCATTCATTCTACCAAATGGAAATCCACTAAAGATTAGGGGTTTAAACCAGGGGATGTAAGCCATGTGGTCATTCAATTTTAGTGCTCATTGCTTAATACAGTGGATAAGAAGTGAGATGGCAGAGGCATGGAGATGAGTCAGTAGGAGGAAAGTAGGGAAAGACATATAGTATCTTGAGTTATCTATTAAAACATAATTAAACACTGCTATGTTGCAAGTATTGCATGAAATTTTGATGAAATAGAACCTTAAGGAACTCAAGTCAAAAAGAGAAAAAGACATTTAAGCAAATAATCATAACTTATTTTCATTAGTGCTCAGAAAGAAGTATGCAGAATGCTTGAAGGAAAGAAAAACTAGTGGAGGATCATTTATATTTTTCTAGAAGTTGTCAAGAATGACCCTGTCTAGGGCATGAAATTTGTTTTATCTTGGAAAATGATTGAAGTGTGAGGAATAACCAAAGGGGGTCTTGTCCACAAGAGGCTGAAGTAAATATAAGGAGAGGCAGTGGAACAGTCTACAAAGATGCAATTTTCCAACTGAGCCCAGAGGGGACTTGCTTTTATGCTTTATATGCATCTTTTAGGACACATGGTGAACTCTACCTTGAAGACTGAAATGTCCAATTTACAGTTTTTAATCTCTTCAAGGTTGTTAGTATTTGTAGAATAGGTACCCTTGGTATATTAACTAAAAAAATTCTTAATTTCATTGAAATAGGGATAATGTTTTAAAAATATTTAGCTTTTCTGAGTAATATTTAGGTAATCTAAGCACCGTTAAAAAAAAAAAATATATATATATATATATAACAAATAACATTTATGTAAACAAATGTACATATATGCATATGTATTTATATATCATTTTACAAATATTGGTATGTATTGTGAAAAATTTTGATTTTTACCCACAATAAAAAAAATTAAAAATAATAAAATTAAATAAATAAATAAAAATAAAAATAAAAATATTTAGCTGTAGACTTTTCATTGTTAAATAAATCATAACATCATCCCCAATTCTGGAGCCCTTTTAGTTTAAGATTGAAAAAGAATGTTTATTGTCCCAGTAGTCAAGTAGAATCAACTACTTAGAACAAAAAAGTCAAAAAAGAGATTTAATTTTCAGGATATAGTTTTGAAAACCAGGTCTCATCAAGACTTTTCTTGTTCCCAAGCCTCTCTTCTATATGTTAAAAACAATTCTAACTAACATAAAACAGTTTTTATGTAAAACTTGGAAAGAGGGAACTCTGATATGATGTTAGGGAAGTAATCACCTGACAGGAAGTAGAAGAAGAAACCCCTTCCAAGCCTAGGGAAGGGGATTTTAAAAAAAGAAAGGAAAAAACCCATAGGATATGGGTTCCTTCAATTATTCTTTCATTAGTTGATTTATTTATTCAATAATATTTATTCGGTACCTACCTGGTATCAGTTATTATTCTAGAATCTGTGGGTATAGGATTGAATGTAAAGCCTCTCTCCACCTAAGCATAGTTCTATGAAGAACCGTGTTTTCAGGAAAACCCAGATATTTTTGTGGAAATCTTGGAGGATTCTTACTCACTTCCCAGGCTGTTAACTAAAAGTTTGCAAGCACTCTTACAGAAGACATGTACCTAATTTCACCAAGTAAAATAATAGAAATGGCTAAGTTGACGTCTGAGGTAAAGGGAAGACCAAGATGTTCTTGGTTAGGAAAATTTTGAAAAGATCAAAGTTTTGTCAAGAACAGAGAGAAAACACAAGAAACCCTTCTCTCAACTCTCACCATACAAAAATGCTAGACAAAATACAACATTCCTGTTTGTTTTTTACATAGCAAAATTTGAAAGCAAGAAAGATAAATAAAGATGGTGGTAACAGATGTAGGAGGAAAACACAAGCCATAGCAATGAATGGTAAGTCAGGCAAATGGTATATCAGAACAGATTATGCCTAAGGGACTGGAGTTGTTAACACTATATTGGAACTGAAGTTGAGGCCACAGTTTCCATGAATGTGTGAATCTGGAAATAAGCTCTAAACATAAATTGGGAACCATCCAAGAAAAGGGGAACCAAAAAATATTCTTCTCACTAGCCCAAGTGAAACATAAATAGCCATTTGCAATGGGTAAAGAAAATCACCTATGAAATTTTGAACCCCATGCCTGTAAAGATAGAAGAAGCCATAAGCTAAGTAATTACCATGAAAATTGGCCCCAATTATATTAGTCAGCTAAAGGGGTGCTGATGCAAAATACCAGAAATCTGTTGGCTTTTATAAAGGGTATTTATTTGGGGTAGAAGCTTATAGTTACCAGGCCATAAAGCATAAGTTCCTTCTCTCATCAAAGTCTATTGCCACATGTTGGAGCAAGATGGCTGCCGACGTCTGCCAAAGGTTCAGGCTTCCTGGTTTCCTCTCTTCCCGGGGCTTGTTTCTTTCCAGGCTCAGCTGCTGTGCTTTTGCCACAAGACCAACTGTAGACTTTCAGGCAGACAGCTCTGTCTCTCTCTCCGGGGCTTGTCTAAGGAGCTGTTTCTATTCCTCTGTGTTCTTCTCCTATGTGTTTACTTCCTGGGCTCCAATATCAAAACTCTAACCTCGCTTCTCTATGGTGCAGTTTCTCTGTGAGTCCCCACCCACCAAGTGAGCAGGGACTCATCATCCTACTAACATGGCCCAATCAAAGCCTTAATCATTATTTAATCAAGTAAAAGTAAAATCTCTGAATCCAATACATTCCAATATACCCAGAGGAAAAGACCAGTTTACAAACATAATCCAATATTTCTGTATTAGTCAGGGTGCTCTCAGGAAACAGACTCAACAGGAGATATCTGTCAATAATATGAGATTTTATAAGAGTCTCTCACACGACTGTGGGGATGCACAAGTCCAGGTTCCGCAGGCAGGCTGCAAACCAGGCGCTCTGATGAAAGTCCAATGAAAGGTTTTTGATGAGCTTCTATGAGAAGTTGGCTGTCCAAAGACGAGCTGGGAAATTCTCTCTGAATGTTGAAATCACTTCCCCTTTTAAGGCATTCAACTGGTTGGATAAAAGCGTCATCCATTGCTGATGCAATCTCCCTGAATGATGCAGATGTAATCAGCCATCCACACAGTAAACTCACTGGTGACCGAAGTCCATAAATGCTCTTGTATTACAATTAGCCCAGTGCTTGCTTGACCAAACACCTAGACACAATTACCTGGCCGAGTTGACACATTAGCCTAACCATCACAATTTCTTTTAGGAATTCATCAATAATATCAAACTGCTACACCAACTCAGTTAAACTCATTATGAAATGCAAAGCAGCCACATGTGGGACGTTCATAAATCAGGGTACACACAATTCATGTGAAAAAATAAGGTCACTTTCTAAGATTAAAAGCATGCAGACATAACTAAATGTAAGGAGAAACTGCAAATGAAATTAACAGGAACATTATGGTCACACAACTTAGAAAATTAAAGATATATGAAAGTGATTAAAATGTCAAAAAATTCAAATAGATGACTGAGGCAATATAAACTATAAATCAAACACTGAATATTATAGAAAAAGACATCTACATTTGCAGAGAAACAGATTAGAGAAATGAAAAACTGTTACTACATAAAAGTATCAAAAGAGCTATTCAACAGTTTATAAGACAATACTGAAGAGAGAATTAGTAAATAAGAATATAGTTAAGAGGAAACCACACAAAATTTAGCACAAAGAAGGAAATATTTAACAGATGAAGAAACTCTAATAAGCATCTCCAACATGTCTAAAATGAGTTGGAGAAGAGAGGACATTGAGAATTGAAAAGAAACACTATTAGAGGGGTGATTCCTGAGAACTTCTAAAACACGGGGAAAAATGCAAATATCATGCATCAACTACTGAGAAAAATAAATAAAAACAAATCTACCACTCAGCAAACTGAGTTAAAACTATAACATAAAGATAAAAATTAAATCTTTAAAGCTATCAAAGAGAGTTATTTAAAACGTCAAGACATAGGTCTTCTGCTTCTGGCTATGGTTGATTGGTTAATTTAGAAACAACATCCCACTGAGAACAACAGAAAAGCTGGGGACAGCAAAAAGGTAGTGATGATCTACAAGCCAGGACACAGAGGATAACAGGGAGGCTTAATTTGGCACCCCACATCTCTTTTTCCATTTGAGATGAGGGGGAGATTGAGAGGCAAGAGCTTAAGTCACCCTTTTAACAGCTTCACAGGGCTAATGTATCTAAAAATTGGTGTTCAGTATCTACAGAGTGGGGACGAGAGTACCATAGTTAACCCTCTTATTTTTTGAGTGAGTATTCCAAAATCTTGTCTTCCATATGAGTACAGATGAAATGCAAGTAGGGCCTCACAGAAATTACAGTTAAGCCTTGAAATAGCTAAATTCTCAAAATTCTATTAAAATAACTTTGTGAGTAAATATAAATGAATATTGACTCTATAAGGTGATTATAAAAATGTCATGTGACATTCAAAGTGTATATAAAATTCAGGTACAAGAAAACAGTGGCAATGTGAGTGGGGAAAGGTTAAAAGAATTAAAATGACCTAAAGTCCTTTCTCTAGGGTGGGAGAAATACCAGTTACTTTATTTTCAAAGTCCAGAATGCATGCTATAAATTACAGGGTAATCACACACACACATAAAATACTGAAAGGTTGGCAATAATAGAAGGGACACTTTTAAGAATACCCTTTAATTCTCAAAAGTGTTCCAGTTTGAATGCTAAATTTAATGGTCACTTAGGTATATTTGCAAGAAGGGAATATTTGTTGGTGACTTGGAGAAGCTATTGCAATTTTGGAATACTGAGTTCGTGATTTCGTAACTAATAGATGCCCAAGTTATGAATTGAGTTCTGGAGCTGGGGATATAGGTCTGGGCAGAAGATTTTAGAGTTTGGGAAAATAATAAAATACACAGGTAAGGTAAATCCACCAGTGGTATGGTAACATTCAGGAAGAAGTGTTGCTTAAAATACCAAACAATTCATACTCACACAATGCTCCTTTGAGTAACTGCCCTTCTTCATTCAGGAAAATAACTATAAGGCATTTTATTCCTCTGAGTAGCTCCTTCTTCTCCTTTCTCTTCCCACATTTATTTTCCACCATGAGTAGAAGGTACCCTTATAAATGAATGGAAATCATCAATGGGAAAAGTCAAAGGTAATTCTCACTAATTTTATGAGTGGGGTATTTATAATTCAAAAGAGGACCGTTTGTTTTTGGTTGTTTTGCTTTTCTCTCAGAGGGCTGATTGAAAAATATTCATACCCTGGCTATTATGTGACTCTTTTCCTGCCCTCAACCATTGTTGACAACAGGTTCACTCACCCTTAAGTATTAAGCTGGCAAGACTTTTACAACACAGTCCTGTAAGTCATAATGTATTATCCAAAATAATATTTGGCCTGGAGGGAACTTGTGAAGTAGTAGCTAATTCTACCAGGTAGGAAAGTTGGGGATATGCACTCCAATTAGCTCTTCTCAGAATCTTCCTCTATCAAATTAAAACAGAAATCTTAAATGTGCAATATCCTTCTTCTTCATATTTTGAATGGCTTACAATTTATTTGTGCCTAATACTGCATCAGGCAACAATATTAAGCACATGTATCAAAATTGCTTCATTGTATAGTTCTTTTTCAACTTTTCAGTTCATTCTAGTATTCTTTATAGTTTTTTGTTCACATGGCATAATCATCTTATCACAGCTAGAAAACATTTTTAATAGGTATGAGCTACTCTGAGCATGATACTTAACATTAGGCTGATGAATTGTGGATATTGTGGAACAGGAAAGAAAAACAGCTGTATGATTTCTATAAAAATCTAGTGCATACTTTGTCATATTCTAGGCAGAAAATCTAGAAAACCAAAATATCATTCACAGGGTCACTAAAAATTCCTTGGTTTTGTAAAAAAAAATTGAGAATGTCAAGAATGGACAAGTCAAATGACCCTCTGGCTTCATACCTGGACTTGAAAATTTGCCTTCAGATACTTGGGGCTCCTTATTCCAAGCTATCCAAAAAGTAAACTGGCAGGTGACATCTAAAGCTAATTATACTTCCTTTATTGAGGCAAGTTGATATGTATGAGAGGTTAGGGCTAGAGGATGTTGCATACTAGAAAGAAAGAGAAGAAATATACAATCTAAAAATAAATGAAAAGATTTTTACATGTGTGGTTAACTAAGATTTCAGATGGAAAGCTGAAAGGAAAGGGATCACCTCTCAGTGTAAGAGACAGCTACCACTTCTCAGTGGTTGAGATATATGTTAAATTATTTTATAAATATGGAATTAGCATTGCAAATTTAACGAAGTTATTACATAATCATGAAATATGGGATTTTGGAAAGGTCAATAGTTTCCATATCTGTAAAGGAAACATGCTGGACATATGTGTTGTTGGTGGCAGTGCAGCTACGGAGAGTTGGACAAGAGTTATCAGAGCAAATTGATTTTGTTATGGCAGAAATCTCTGAATTTTTTATAGAGACAGTCCTCATTGAAATTTGGGCATTTGTTTCAAATGAGTAAAATACAAAGTTAACTGCACAATCAGTATAATAAAATTCAAAAACAGTTTATTTATGCCACAATTGCCCTATATCCCCTGTCACAGTATTTATGGGTTTGACCTATTTCCAGACACATTCCTGAGGCCATCATTTATGAAAACAAAATATGGAAGATAGGCAATTGAATTAACCACATGATATCATGCTATCTAAACAAAAGCATTTTTTATAAAAAATAATTGATATGTGGAAAATCCTAGCAAGTTCAATCACTGTAGATGAGATCACAGATATTGTATCCACGGTCCTTTTAAACAAGTGGAAAATGGTTGTTTCCTCATAGCTCTTTCTGAGCTAGGACTTCCCTGACTGAAGGAAGAATGCAGTCTGGCCATATTTATCCTGCCATTTTATTTGATTTTTTGTTTACTTATCAGCTTATATATTGTAATTTCCTGTTTATTTTTTAGGCTCACCCACAAAGTGGTAAACTACTTAGAGCCATGTTTTCCTTATCCATTGATTCCATGTGCCAAGAACAGTGTCTGGCACTGACATCCATTAAATTACTCTATCCAGTCTAGTCCAAAAGATTGAAAAACAAAAGTGGCTTTTGCTTGTTTGCTTTACTTTGTTTTCACTTCTGAGTTTGCAAGTGTTTGGAATAAAAACCCTAGCAAACAGTATATTTGGGGAATATCATCTTTTGGAACATTATTCTGAAAGGAAAGGGTCACAAATAAAACAGTTTATATTGGTTCCTTAATTCTCCACAATCATGTGAAGGACATTAGTTCACAATCAGGTAGAGAATCATCTTATTTCCCTTTGTGAAAGCTCTACAGCTATTTAGTTTAAGTGTTACAAGTTATTTTGGGGAAATAATTTGGTAACAAACATGCAGTTCCTTGCGTAAAACCTGAAATAACATTGCTTTACATTCAAGAAAGACAATTCTTCTGACTGGGCAGGGGGGGGTGAGGAACCTATTTGCTATAAATCGACATTACTCACAGCTTTTAAAAAAAGACATATGAACAGGAGGTCATGTCAGAAGGGCGATGACTATTAGCAAGTAAGAAAGGTACTTTTGTGTTTTTTTCTATATATAATAAGCAAGGTATGTTTATAAAGCATATCTTATCAACTTTTGGTAATTTGATTTTGAGAAGGGCTGTCTTGAAAAAATTAGCTGGTAAAATATTATTCTGATTTTTTCCTACCTTCATAGGTCTGTCAATAAAGCACTAAGTCTTTTCAATCATGATAGGATTAAAAAACCTAGAGGTAATAAGAAATAAGAGTCCTTAGTGAATGTTAGTTCAATTAACCTTCACTGGAGGTTGGTCAGTGCATGCTGGAATTTGGCTGGTACATGCCTCAGGGCTGGGAGGCAGTCCAGACTCTCTGGGGCAGGCTGGAGGCTGAGTGATAAAAGCTTGACATTGTGTGATCTCCACAGGGCATATCATCACAGGTTTATCTGGCAAAGTCTCAGCAGAATTTAGGGTTTCAGTGTCCCTATCAATATCATATGTCTCCATCTCAATCCTCAGGGTTCCACTCCTTTCCAATCAATGCCTTCACTTTAACAGCAGACACTGCTAGGTTGAGATTTTAGTTTCCTTTGTAACTCTGCTACTCCTACAATGAAACTCCGAGTCTGGTTTTCAGAGATCTCAAGGCTGTGGCTGCATGAAACAATTTTCATTCAGAGCACACATAGAAACTTTCACATCATTCATGTGGCATCTAAGTTGCAAATTTTAAGCCTTTAGCTCATCTCTTTCTTTTGTAACTGTATACAGAATATTTAGGATGAGCCAGACAAAATCATTGTACCTTTTGACTCCATAAAACTCTGTTAAAGTGTTGAAAACACTCTCACTCAGATCCTTCCCTCTCATAAGCATGGGAGCAGTGGAATCCAATGGTAATATTTTGCATATCTGCATTGCCAACTCATGCCATGGACTGTCAATGGCCTCTTGATTTGAGGAAAGGGAGTCATTAGTAACCTTGAGTCCAAGTAGAGTAGAGAGACAATTATAAATGCCCAGAACTACTTCAGAAATCCCATTTTTAAGATTCTGTTTCTCAAGAACCACTCCTGGTACCAATCTGTATTAGTCAGGGTTCTCCAGGGAAAAAAAAAGACAGATGGTATTTGTAAATAGTACGAGATTTTATAAAATTCTCTGACATGACCATGGGCTTCAGCTATAAAGTTGGACTAAAGAAAGGAGAGTAGCCAAAGTTAAAGAGTTTAGTTTAAAGCAGAAGCCTAGTTTCATGACTTGGAAAAACATAGTGGTCAGGGGTAAAGAAGGCAGAGATGTAATTTAGTACAATATTGATACTTGTTCCTCAGTTCTACTGTGTCAAAAGGCAATTTTTCTGCTACAACTGGGGCACCAGATCCCATGCTTTGTAGTGGATTATTTCTAAGCCAACAGATATAAATCCTTAACCTTACTAGTTACTGGTATTTCATGGCAAGTTAAATAAATTCTCTAAGCTTCAATTCCCCATCTGTAAATAGCACCTACCTTTTAAGCATCACTGAGGACTTTTCAGTGATACTCAATAAACATTAGCTTTCAAATGATGGGACACAATTGAAAAGCACCCCTGACTTAAAACAAGATCAAGATCCAGCTGATTGATATGTGGCATGTCAATGGATTGAGTTGGAAGAAACTTGAGGAAAACAAAGATAAGAGACATTAGAGCAGGCTGACAATTATCTGTGAGTTGTTCCTTTCTATGAAGCAATTTATTACTTCTGATTCTGTCTGATGTTGTAATAGACCCAGTCTGACATTGTAGAGAATGAGAGAGATGACTCTAGAGAACAGAAGAAGAGTGAATCAAGAAGAAAGGTTATAATCACTGAAATGTCAGGTTTGAGAAGAGAAAGGTATGGACTGTGACTGTGACTAGGTCACCTACTAAAAAGATAGCTCCAACTTCCACTTAAAAGGCATGGAATCCTTGAGAATTGTCTGATAGAGAGCTAAAAATAAGTTGTAGCAGTTTGATATTATTTATGAATTCCAAAAATAAATATTGGATTATGTTTGTGAACTGGTCTTTTCTTCTGGGTATATTAGATTATATTGGATTCAGAGGTTTCACTTTTACTTGATTGGGCCATGTCACTTGGGGGATGGGAACTCACAGAGAAACCACACCGCAGAGAAGGGAGGTTGGTGTTTTGATCCTGGACCCCGGGAAGTAAATACACAGAGAAGCATATACGTGAGGAAAGAGAGAAGGCTTGATTATACATGGCAGAGGCCCCAGGAAGAGAGGTGAGCCATTCACCTGATAGTTTGCAGCTGCAGAGACCAGAGCCCAGAGCAGCTGAGCCCGGAGAGAAACGAGCCTGCGGAAGAGAGGAAACCAGGAAGCCTGAATCCTTGCAGATGTCAGCAGCCATCTTGCTCCAACATGTGATAACAGACTTTGGTGAGGGAAGTAACTTAATGCTTTATGGCCTGGTAACTGTAAGCTTCTACCCCAAATAAACACCTTTTATAAAAGCCAACAGATTTCTGGTATTTTGCATCAGCACTCCTTTGGCTAATATATAAGTCAAATACATTAAATCCAGCAAAAAGTTATTAAGCATTTACCATGTGTAAACCATAGTTGTATAATTATGTGCAGATAGTATAAAGTAGATAGGATACCAAGGACACTTTTTACCTTTGCCAAAATTGTCAAGAACAAAAAAACAAATTTCTTTTATAATTAACATAAAGGGAAATGGAACTAGGTGAATGCAAAAGCATCTTGCCACACTAGGTCATATGAGACAGACAAGTTTAGGGTTCCAAAGATACATTGGCTGAGGGCAAAGAGAATAAAGAGAAGTGCTTTAGAAAATGGTAGTAGTGAGACAGTATGCAGAAAGAAGAAATGTGTGAGAGAGAGGTGAGAGAGAGGTGAGATCCTAAAGAAGAGAAAGTAGAAAAGACGTTAAAAATTCAATTATATATGTTAATGACTAGGACCATAAACCACCTCTCTTTTAAAATACTACATGATTGTATGAAATTTAATAGTGAAATTTGTAGAAATGTACATCATAAGAAATGCATGAAACTATTTTATTAATTCCTCCTCCTACTCAGGTCAGTAATTTTTATTTAGGAACATTAGGAAGCTATAGTTAACTCTTTTCCTAAACCCCACCTTCATTTCATCCAAAAGAGTTAAAATCTGGTATATATCTCTTTTGAATATGTACATATACTTTGATTAATGAGCAAAATTGTCTTATAAATTGAGAAAGGTATAAATGATAAACTTTACCAAATTTCTTCTCTTTATTTAAAGGGCAAAAAATCAGGATTACATGTTTTCTCAGGGAAGACAGTTCACACCCACAGACTTTACTGTCCTGCAAATGCAACATTTTACAAGCTCCATCTTTTTTATAGATGCATAACTCATTAGCTCTGTCTTGCTTTCACCTGATAAATGGCTTCAGGTCACAATCAGGCATCAAATCAATTGGGAGGTGAGTCCTAATCAGCGTGATTTTACAGCTCTCCCAGTGACTAAGCCTGGACTTGCCAAGAGTCCTAAAAGTTTGCTTTTGCTCCTACACACTCTAAAATGACTTTTGTGTGTTATCACAACACTTTCAGTATCATGAATTCAAGATTTGTTGGTTTTCGTGAAGTCCATCCCTTGTAATGTTCTGAAGTATCTTGGAAATATTATTGAAGACTTCACTTCCTTCAGACTCTCAGAATGACATGTACCTTGGCTGAACTTTGAAATAAATTCTACGTTTACCACTGTTTTACTGCATCCTTTTATTTTTGTTGGTTTCTCTCACAAGCATGAACTGTCTTTGATCTTCCCATATTTTGTATCCACACTGAAATTTATAGAGCATGAGCTTCATTTTTTTCCTATGAAACAGCCTTGACAACTTAGTGCCACAATATTTCTTTTCCAAATGAACAAAGATAAGTCATTGCAGGTATCTCACCCTGATTTGTTTTATCCAATTTTTCAAAAAGTTTATTTGCAGCTTCCCAAGTCAAGCCATCTACCAAAAATATAAGAAAAACTTTAAATTAGATTTTCTTTAGGTATCCTAGAAATTTTTGACTTCCAATCCATGAGATTTATTAGTGAGTAACTTTATTTTTTCTTCACTTTGAGTTCTTATTTGAAAAGTCAACAATTACTATTTTCCTCCATTCTAACTCATCCTCCTCAGTAACCTGCCCTCCAGGCCATTCTACCCACACAGTAGACCAAGAGTAAATCACAGTGAGAGGAAAAGTATTCTTTGACATTCAGATATACCCAGTCTGGCAATGTATTTGCTTATCTCAGTAATAGCACCCTCTTTCTTTCTTTTTAATCTCTTCCTTTCTACCTCCCTTCCCTCATTAAATGTTTATTTATCTTTCACTATGTTTCAGCCTTTAGGCTAAGTACTGGTGACATAGAAATGAAGAATATATAGTCCCAGTTTTGAGATGTTCTCTAAGAAATAGAGGGCAATGGGGTAAAGTTGACAGGAGCTGTGCTATGGGCAGGTAGTCTTCAGTAGTACTGCTTGCCAGTTCCACTTAAGATTGGCAGTTTTTGGTAGGATTCCATCAGCAGTCAGTGGTGTGACTCTTTCAGTGCTAATGGTCACTATTGGGCTTCTAGTGGTCAGTTTTAGCATTAATGGCTCACAGCAATTACTCTGATGCTTACTGAACAATTCCTGATGACCTCTAAACCTACGTCTCTAAACTAATCTGCAACAATCTTCTATAGGATAGCCTAGAGCAGCATTTTTGCGGACCCTTTCGGTGGCAACCATGATCTTAACCAGCTCTTTCAGAGTTCCATTAAGAACTGATTCAAAGCCCTTTAGCTTTGCATTAGGAAAGCACGTCACTATGAAACCATAGTTACAGCCAAATCATTCACCTTAAATGTCCTTCATTATGCCCTTGACAGAGGGTAAATTCTCATAGTCCCAAACGACATCTGATAATCCTATTGCAGCACACACTCAGTTGAAAATAGCTTAAAGAGAGTTCCACTCATCTCTGAGTTCTGGAAGAAATGTAGCTAAATCAGATGCCCACAAGTGAGTCTTCTCAAAAGCTGAGCCCCAAAGAATTCAAAACTCTTCAGCAATTGTGGTAGGCAAACAGAGATTTGGATTGCATGGAAAATTTGGTTCTCTATGAAAGCAAATACTGATTTGACATTTGTCAAAATGCTACCTGTCAGATAAATAAATACATGGTAAGAGTGATGTTCCCTGTCTGATATTCTCAGCAATGCTGAGAAGGAAATCAAGAATGTTACAGGAGGGATAGAGCAACAGTGATATATTCAACAGTAATAGTAATAGCTACCATTTACTGTTCACTGCACTAAACACTGTACATGGATTACCTCATTCAATCCTCAAAACATCCCAATGAGCTGGGTACTACTGTTATGACCATTTCACAATGGTAAAACTGAGACTTAAAATGGAATAATAGTACTAATTATCCAATAAATTTGTATAAAATCGTCTGGCATTGGTGTTAT
>JAQZBX010033585.1:0-25316 GCA_029593785.1 Cabassous unicinctus | reverse complement strand
ACCAAATAGAGGAGTATATATACAATGATTTAGAGGGCTAGAATTATGAGGAGGGAGAGAAAGAGTTAAGAAAGGGCTAAAAGAGTTAATATTAATAAAGAAAGAGAAAAACAAAATAGAGGGAATAGAAATTGACACCCTTGAGTTGTGGGCATATGGAAAAAATGTGAAATTTAATAGCCACAACAGAAAGCAGAGGTTAGAAAGATGAAGGAGGGATAATAGATATTTTGGAATACAAAATCAATATATAGGGAGAATGGGAAATTACTGAAGAAGCACAGCAAAGAACAGAGAAGCTAGGAGCACCTAAGATTTTTTAAAAAATGAAAGAAAGAAGAAAGGGGGGAGGAAAGAGGAAAGAAAAGCAAGAGGCAACAAATAAACAGAGAAAAAGCAAGCAATCACACTGGCAAGCAGTCAAACAAAGCTAATAGGGATCAATATTCCCTGGGGTCCCATGGATTCTCTCAGTCTGCTTGTGTTTATCAAACAATTTCCCCACAGGGTTTTTGTATGCAGGTCCTGAAGAAGCTTTTGGCTATTAAACTAAATTAAAAAGAATTTATTTTTCATTTATTGAAGGGACCATTTTATTTATTTATTTATTTATTTATTTATTTATTTATTTATTGGCGTAATACAGGACCAAAAATAAGTCCTTCTCTAGACAAACCCCCTCACGGAAGAGTCTCTAACTGGGGTCCTGGAAACTAATCAAGCATTTCCAAATTTCTTCATTCCCCAGGGATGCAAAAGTCTGATCTGTAGAACGCTAAAAACGGCGACTCTGGCAGACTCCGCCCTTCTGGATCAGAGCCCCTGCGTCATCGGCCTGCGTGTAACTAAGGTAAACTGCAGATTCACCTCTCCCCTCTGCCTGGCGCTACTTCAAGCTGGCTTATCTGCTCCCCAAAGTTATGAGGGGGTTCAGGCAGCCAGATTGACAGCTAAAATATTCCCTCTCTACTTTCTGTCAGAACTCTCCCTCTTTTGGGGATTGCCCCTCTTCCCAGCTCCACGGGCCGGGGCTAATTCCTGCACTGCTCGGCCACTCAACTCCCTAGAAGATTAACCCCTTCCCTCCTCCGGGTCTGATTCACTGCAGCTGTTTTTTTCGTCTAAGTTGCGGGGGGCTTCAGGAAGCCAAATCCCCAGACAATAAAGCTCTCTTACCAGAGCTCCCCCCTCATAAAACGCCCCCTCCCACCAGGTCGGGTCACCCAGTTACCAGAGTGATGGGAGTCGCTGTTCCAGCTGGCTGTTTTTTTTTTGTTTGTTTGTTTTTTTCCCCCGTAAGGGTGGGGGTCAGCCGACTGTGTTAAGCACCACAGGCAGGCTTAAAACTCATGAATCTCTATGGTTCAGTCCACACCGTCGATCTGTCCAGATAGATGTCCCAAGCTTCTTACTCCACACACCCACAGCACAGACACCCGTGCCGCACCCTGTCCACTCTCTGATCTGGGAGCTGCTCGCAGTTGCCCTCCTAAGCCGACGCCATCTTTTTCGTCTCTCGGTGTTGTTAACCTTGATCACTAGGCTAAAGGGGTGTCTGCTAGGATTCTGTACTCTAAACTTACTATGTTTTCCTTTGAAATTACTAAATAATTGTTGGGAAATCCTTTGTGACTATGCAAATGTCCTGTTTCTGCTTACACTTTAGCCCACTCTCTTTTATATTCACTGGTAGATTTTGCTTGTGGTAGTTACTATTGTTGTGTGCTAATGGTGATTTTTAAATTTCTCTCATTGCTTCAATATTTGTTAATTGGAATTCTTTTGTAAGGAAGTGTGTATTATTCAGCCAAAGAAGTGCTGATGCAAAATACCAGAAAATGGTTGGTGTTTATAAAGGATATTTATTTGGGATAGAAGTCCACAGTTACCAGGCCATAAAGTATAACTCTCTTCCCTCACCAAAGTCCACTGCCATGTGTTGGAGCAAGACAGCTGCTGACACTTGCCAGGGTTCAGGCTTCTTGGGTTCCTCTCTTCCCAGGGCTGCATTTCTCTCCAGGCTTAGCTCCTCTGTTTCCTCCACAAGGTCAGCTGTAGACTATGAGGCTCTCTAGGCGTTGCTTCTCTCCACAAGGCCAGCTGTGAACTCTCAGGTGAATGGCTCATCTCTATCCCAGGGCCTACTCTCCTTCCCCACCAGAACCCCAACCTCAAAACTGCTCCAACACTGTTCTTTGCCATGTCTTTTATATTTGATGCCCCCACCCATGAAGGGGTGGGGCTCAATGCCCTACTGTTGTGACCCAGTTAACACCCTAATCATAATTTATTCATACCCAGTTTAGCAGAGCTGTTTATAAGCATGACCCAATATCTATTTTTGGAATTCAAATTACATCAAACTGCCCAATGGCTGCAAAGTGTCTGTTCTTCATTTATATTTTCAATGATAATATTTAGCATAAGTACAAATTTAGAACTTAAAGATGTAAACCATATTAAATTGATTCCAAATCGCAACATCAAAGCAAGGAAAACTAATTTAGTAAGATGTTTCAGAAAATATAGTGAATTTAAGAGAAAAAAATATGGGGTTATCTATCAGATTGTATTCACTATTTTCCATTCCTTGGCAAATATCTAAAGAATCTGTGAATATTTCATCTTCTGCTTCTACCCCTGGCATATTCTCTGATGAGCCTCTTCCACACCTTAACTATCCACTGCCCCATGGAGGACTCACAGATTGCCCTTTAAGTAATCATCCTCACACTTAATAATCCCTTGCAGACATCTGAGAGAATTTCTCTAAGATCTATACCAAAGAACAAAATTGTGCCATATTTTCTTGAAATTGCCAGATTGCTCTTTAGGATTTAAACAGCATTTACCCTCCAACAATAGTGCATAAGGTTTACTCTGGGCACACATTCCCCACAAACACTTGGAATGGTCCAGTACTGCAACATTTGCTAGCTTCATCAGAATGGCAAGGGCAGCATAGATCTGAACAGCCACCTTTACTGATCCAGTTTTGCAGTTTGAGAAGCATTCCTTGAAGTTCAATCTATAATCTGTATATTTACAAAAGGACAAATGTTTTTCCACTGATATAAAATATCTAGAATAAGCAAATTAATATATACTGTAAGTAGTTTAGAAGTTAACAGGGGCAAAGAGCAGGGGGAATGCAAGATCTATTGTATAATGGGTGCAGAGTTTCTGTTAGGGGTTATGACAAAATTCTGACAGTGGATAGTTGTGATTGTAGCACAAATTATAAGTGTAATTCATGCCAATGTGTTGTATATTAAAAATGCTAAAATGGCATTTTTATGTTATATACATGTTACCACAATAAAAATGAAAATCTACCTCTCTTTCAGAGATTATCTTTATCACCTAATATATACCTTCATGCTGAAAGTATTTGATTTTGATTGTTTCTGCTCCTAAAAACCACAAAAAGCAATAGAACAAGAACATCACATTCAATTTTAATTTTCCTAGCTAATTTAAACCTTTTATTCTTTAGAACAAAGTTGAAAAAATGAATCTAGATTTCTTTAGTAAAATATTTAAATTTTTTCTTCATGTTTATTTTGAGAATGTTTGCTTTACTCTGATCATGACTTTTAGATGACAAAAAATCAAGTGCAAGAAAACGTTTCTTCTTAATATTTCTTGAAATCTTACTGTTTTCCTTTCTTGTATGCCCTCCCCTCAATAAATAAATAAAATATGTAAATAAAGACATTCTGACTTCTTCTAAATATTTTAATTTCTTTACACAGGGATCCAGGACAGCAGCCAGGATCACCAATTCCCCAAACTTCCTCTCATCACTGCTGGGCACTGAACCAGGCCAGAAATTGGGGCATCAAGAGTCTGAATGTGGTTAGTGGCTGTGAGTGGTGGTGACGGTGGAGACAACAGAGAAATGGAAGAACCAAGAGCTGCTCCCATCCCATCCCCTCCCAGTCCTCCTCTAACTTGCTCAGCTTTTAATTCAGGTTTTGGGAACAATTGTAATTCTTTTGCCATTTATCATTATGGAAGCCCCAATCTTATCCCACCCCCACACTGAGGTCTGCCTCACTTCTTTGCCCAACAAAGCACACTCTCCTTCCCTCTCCTTCTTCTTTTTTCTAATATCTCCAATTGAGAAGAGAATCAATCGTTTACAAATGACTATAAAAATATTTGCCTTAGTACTGAGTAAAGGAAGAGATTCTATAAATAAAAAAGGTTTAAATTTTTCTAGCAGAGGAAGAACAAATAAAATCTCTCAGGTTGAAACCTCAGAAATCCTAAGACAGTTATCCCAGCCCAGGGGTTCAAAAGCAAGTACTACATATGCCCTTTTGACCCACTTTCCCCTTTAATTAAAAAAAAAAATTCTGAAGTGTGAGGCAGGATCAGTGGAAGGAGTACATCCTTTAGGAAGTCCTGGTGGTTCTTGATATGCAGCTGTGTCTTGCTGGAACTTTGCAAATCTAGCCAAATAAGCATGCTGTGTGTAGCAGTTTGGAAGTCTGATGTAATTATGAATTTAAAAAATAGATATTGGATTATGCTTGTAAACTGGTCTGTTAATCTGGGTTATGATTAGGACACTGACTAGGCCATGTCAGTAGGGCATTGAGCCCCACCCCTTGGTGGGTGAGGGAATGAAATATAAAAGGCAAGGCAAAGGACAGGGTGAGCAGTGTTTGATGTTGGAGTTCTGGTGAGAAAAGAGAGAAGGCCCGAGGATAGAGAAGAACCATTCACCTGAGAGTTCACAGCTGGCCTTGTGGAGAGAAGCAAAGCCTAGAGAGCCTCATAGTCTATAGCTGACCTTGTGGCAGAAACAGAGGAGCTAAGCCTGGAGAGAAATGCAGCCCTGGGAAGAGAGGAACCCAAGAAGCCTGAACCCTGGCAAACATCAGCAGCTGTCTTGCTCCAACATGTGGCAATGGACTTTGGTGAGGGAAGAATCTTATGCTGTATGGCCTGGTAACTGTGGACTTCTACCCCAAATAAATACCCTTTATAAAGACAAACCAATTTCTGGTATTTTGCATCAGCACCCCTTTGGCTGACAAATACACCTGGCTAGGTGTCTGTTCTGTTGCTTTGCAGTACCTGCCTCCCCTGAGGCTGGCTGACTCCTTCTGGGTAATGGGAGTTGGGTCCCAGGCAAGCAGGTCTGGGTCTGGTTCCCATGTGGCATGAGTCCTAGGGAAGTTTATGTGTAGAGGACAAGCCCAGTGTGGTAGCCCTCAAGGACTGGAAAGTAGTTGCCAATTGAAATGTGGGTTGTGCCAAGGGCTCCCCCAGCATGGGTTAGAAAGGAAGGGACAAATCTCTCAAATCTGAGTTCAGAAACAAAGGCAGTTGGGGCTCTGCAATAAAGTTCATCCATGCCATTAGCCTCTAGACAATGGGGTATGTGGGGTGAGAGAGATGCTTAGAATGGGGATTTATGTGATGTGGGAATTTGCTCTATCACATATTAGAGTGATTGGGTTGAGTGGTAACATTACTTTTTGGAGCAAATTGCTTCAGAATATGGGGTCTCGTGATGTTAAATTAGAAAGTTATTCACCTTGGATTCAATCAAATAAAATTGAATTGTATCATTGATTGATTAGATTGATGTTAAAAATAAGACAGCCACACACTTTCCAGTTCCTTTATAATAACTGATGTCTGATGTTCACAGCACTTCTGACAGACAGCTCCCCTCTACTTTTACAGAGGGGGAGGGTGGTGGGTTGAAGCAGTGTACCCCCAAAAAACATGTTTTTAAAATTAATCCATTCATGTGGATGGGAACTCTTGTAAACACAACCTTTGGATGAGGTTATTTCAATTAAGGTATGGCCTAAATGAACCTAGGTATGTTGAATGCCTTATAGAGAAGGTCCTAGAAATAGAAAACCAGAGGGAATCTGTAAGAGAAAGGAGAAACCAGGAGAGGCTGCCATGTGTATTTCCATGTGACAGAAAATCTGAGGACCAAAGATCACCAGCAGGAAGCTCCAGAATACCTCAGTCTTCTGAGAGAAAACATCACATTGATGATGCCTTAATTTTGAGCTCTTCCTAGCCTCAAAACCATGAGCCAATAAATTCACATTGTGTAAGTCAGCCCATTGTAGGGTAATTTTTTGGCAGCTAGGAAACTAAAACATGGCCCTAAATCTTAAATCACTCCAAATCAAACCATATGTTGTGCTGGAGCTGAGATTGGAATCTGGGTCTCCAAGGAAAATTTTAGCCATGGCAAGGAATGTTTGGAGAAGAGGTAAGACCAAAGTAGTTCACTTATTTTCCACTCTTTCAACTAATTGGTTTGGTCCTCTACTTTTGAATTCCTACATTACAAGCAATTGAAAGAGAGAGATAGTGAGCTAGTGAGAGAAAGAGAGAGAGAGAAAGAGAGAGAGAGAGACAGAGACAGAGACAGAGACAGAGACAGAGACAGAGAAAGAAGAGGAGAGGAGAGGAGATGGAGAGTCTGTATGTATCAAATGGATAAATACAATAGTTTGGGTTCAAGTTCTTGTTTCATCCCTTAGTAAATATATGTATCATTTAACCTTTCTAAACCATGGTTTGTTTGCTTCTTAACCTTTCAAATGAAGTAAAAATATGAATTTCACAAAGTATTTTTGTGGATTTAATTTAGTAATATAGATGAAGTGACATTGCCTGACACATAATAAACACATTTAACACAAAACTCTCCCTCTTGCTGCTCCTTTTGAGGCAGATCCTCCCCCACCCTATCCTCTGGCAACCACCCATCTGTTCTGTCTTTGCTGGAATATTCTATCAGTGGACTCACAAAGGAACTAATCTTTTGAGTCTGCTTCTCATACTCACCATAATGCCTTTAGAATTTGTCTATGTTGCTCATTCCCTTTTATCTCTGCTGAGCAGTAGTCTGTCCTATGGATGTGTAACTGTTTTACCAATCACCTTTTCAAGTACATTTTTGTTGTTTCCAGCCCTTGGTAATTATCAGTAATACTGCCATGAAAACTGTTTTCAGGTTGTGGAATATAAGCTTTCATATCTAGAGTATAAACCTAAGAGTGGGTTTGTTGGGTCATTTAATGTGTAGATTTAAATTTTTTGGTAACTGCTAATGTTTTCAAAGTCACTGTACCATTTTTCATTCCCACCAGCAGTGTAAAATGGACCCAGTTGCTCTACATTGTCTCCAAAAGTTGATAATGTCACTTAAATTGTTTTAAAATTTTAGCCATTCTAGTAGGTGTGTCAAATAATCTTATGGTGTGAAACAAACTTACCTTTGTTTTAGTTAATGTTTGTATAAGGTATGAATGTTAGGTCAGTGCTTTTCTTATTTATTTATTTCTTTTGCTTATGGATTCCAACTGTTCAACAATTTGTTGAAAAATCTACCTTACCCCATTACTTCTAATGTGTTGTTTTCTCTGGCTGTTTTCAAGATTTTTTCTTTGTAATAGTTTTCAGCAGTTTCATTAGTGATGTGACTGGGCTCTGGTTTCTTTGAGTTTATCCTGTTTAAGCTTCTCTAAGCATCTCAAATCTGAAAGTTTATGTCTTTCATGGAATTTGGGGAGTTGTCAGTCCAAGTTTTTAAAAATTTATTTTAAATTGTGGTAAAATATATATAAAAAGTCTTTTTAACCATTTAAAGTGGACAATTCTTTAACATTAAGTACATTGTCACTTTTACCATGATTTTCAACCCCCCAAAAAAGTCATACTCACCTAACAATTACTCCTAATTCCCCTCCCTCATCCCTGGTCACCACTCTTCTTCTTTCTGTCTCTGAATTTTCTTATTCTAAGCATGTCATATAAGGAACATCCTACAATAATTGTCTTTTTGTGTCTAGCCAATACCATTCAAAAGGATGGCTTCAAGGTCCATCCATGTTTTCACTTGCCAGTACTCATGTCCCCATCCTCAATAATGACTTTAGTTGTGTCCCCTCTCCCATTTTCTTTGTCAGTCTGGCTAAAGTTTGTTGATTTTATTGATCTTTTCTAAAAATCAACTTTTGGTTTTATTGATTCTATTGGCTTTCTGTTCTCTATTTCCCCTATCACTGCTGTAATCTTTATTATTTCCTTCCTTCTACTAAGTTTTGGCTTAGTTGGCTCTTTTCATTTTAGTTTCTTTAGGTGTGAAGATAGGCTAGGGAGTTATGATCTTTCTTCTTTTTTAGCATAGGCATTTAGAGTTATACATTTTGAGCACTGCTTTTCTGCATCCCCTAAGTTTTGTTAGGTTCTGTTTTCATTGTGCTTATCTCTGAATATTTCTTAATTTCCTTTGTGATTTCTTCTTTGAACCATTGGATGTTTAATAGTGTGCTACTTCCCAAATATTTGTACATTTTCCAGCTTTCTTTGTGAATTTCTAGCTTTATTGCATTGTGACTTGAGAAGACACTTTTTTGACTTCAATATTTTAAAATTTATTAAGATTTTATTTGTGCCATTACATGCCTGAAAAATGTTTCATTTACACCAGAATGAGTACTCTGCTGTCATTGGATGGAGTGCTTTACATATGTCCATTAGATCTAATTGGTTAATAGGGTTGCTCAGGTCCTCTATTTCCTCATTGATCTTCTTTTCTGATGTTCTGTCATTTATTGAAAAGTACAAATGTTATTGCAAATCTTTCTATTTCTCCCTTCATCTCTGTCAAAATTTGCTTCATATATATTGGCACTCTTTTGTGAGCAGCCCTTAGCTGAAGAATGGAAGGTAATTTAACTTCAAAAAGATTCTAAAACTAAATTATTTCAAGAAGGCTGTGCTAAAGTTCCCTGGAATTGGGGAACATTAGCAAGTGAATGAATTTGAATCCCAAGTTGTCTGTGAAATCTCCTACATGGACTTTGGAAGTGGGCTGAGGCCAAGCACTTCTATGGCTGCTCAGTGGTATGTAAGGGCCAAGTGTTGTGGCATGTGAACACTGATACAGCATTTCTGAGAAGGAGGCACACAGGTGTGACACAAGCTGTCCACTGCAAAGAGTCAACACAAAGCTTTCCCAAAGAGGTGTGTTATCAGTTGTCTCACTTCAACTGGGAAGAGAAAAACCTTCAGCATATTAACTTTACTCATGTGTGTTCTGTCTGAGCTATGCTACAGAGGACAAGTCTTAAGCCACAAAGCAAAATCTAAGACATTTTACAGTATGTATCTCTTGAAATACCCATTACCACAAAGCTCAATGTTGAAGAATAATCCATTTTAGGCCTTATTTCTTTGTTGTTTAATTAAGTCTTCATTGATGTATAACAAATGATCAGAATAGTTGTAAGAATTCTTAAGAGTTCTTAAGAATTAAAGGTTCTTAATTCTTTTATGAATTCTCCTTAAAAAGATATAAGAAATTAGCTGAAAGAAATGAATAACAAGAAGTAGAATTTCAGATGCTGAAAAGGTAGTGAGAGATATGAGCAAGTTGATGGAATAAACAACTCCCATCCTCTTCCATATATATATACACATTATACATTTACATATACATATACACATATATTTTAAAAATAGAAAGCACCAGAACCAATTTTTGAAGAACTCTGGATATCAATCAAAAGTTTGCAACAGGAGTTACAGAAATATAGTGTTGGAATAGGTCAGGCAGGGTGTGATGCTCTTGCAAAACAGAGGAGGAAAAACAGTAACTATCTAATGGAGCTGTTTTGGGGATTTGCAGTAGAGTGGTGCACATGCAGAACAGGAGGGTTTGGAGACCAAGAAACAAAGAGGCCAAAACAAAATTTGAGTTACCTGCTCCCTACAGCTGGGAAAGGTTTCTGTAACTTAACCTGGAGGAAAATAACATTGGATGACCCTGTGGCTGATGGTGGCCAACTGATATTGGAAAGGACATCTTCCACCCTCTGAAAAGGGAAGGCGCTTCAGGAGACAGAGTGTGGTTTCCTTTCAGTGAGTTTAAACAAGATCTAGCTTTGAATTGCAGGCACAGAATATCCAGCCAATGAAGATGAAAGAATCACATCCATGGAAAGTTTTGGCAAAGAGTGCCATCTGCTGGCAGACTGGGAACATGAATGAAGATAAAGCATGTTCCTCTTGTCCTTAATCCCAGGCACCCATTGATTTAGTCTGCAACCATTGGTGGGTCACTTACCTGGTTTTGAAACTTAAACAGTGCAATCTTAATAGTTTAGAAAAAGTTGTACAAAAATCAAAAAAGAGTCATGAAAGAAAAACTACTAGGCAAGAGAGAAAAATTGACCAAGGAAGTTTAATGACCAGCATAATCAGATGCCTAGACATCAGGAAAAATTACAAGCTATACTAGGAAACAGGAAGAGATGGCTCAAGCAAAGCAACAAACCAAGACTCTGAATGAGACATAGGATATAAGACAACTAATCAAAAATGCTCACACAAATCCCTTAAATCAATTCAAGGAGTTGAACAAAAATATGACAAAAGAATATTAAAAAAACACTTGCTTCTTTCTGATTATGTCCTAAATGAAAATTAAATAATGAAACCATAATTTATTTCATTCTTAGAGATTATTAGGTCCAGTAGTTAGAGCTGTAATATAAAAATTAGAATTGTGTTATAATTTATTTCTATTATATTAGAATTATTATTTACATTTATAAATGTTTTTGCTATACTATCTTTTTCTTATAATTTATTATATTAAATCTAACCTGGCTTTGCAGTGTCTTTTAAATTTGTAATTTCTTTCAATCTATTTTCTTATTATTTTGCAGTTTTACAATAAAGATCTTTTTAACAGCTAAAAAAACCATTGATTATGCACTTTGGATAGATCATACGGAATGCAAATATATCTCATTGAAACTGCTTAATAAACAAATAATAATTGTTCAAAAACAAGAAATAGCAACTATGCACAGCAGAGAAAACAGTGAGATTGAGAGGGGAGGGATTTCCTTGTTTATCTGTTTTATTATTATTATTATTGAAATAATGAAATTTCTTTAATAATGACTGAAGTGATGAACCCACAACTATGTGATTATACCAAATACCATTGATTGTACAATTTAGATATATTGTATGTTTTATTAATATGTATCAATACAATTGATTTGTTTTAAAAGTGGGGTGGTTTGGGGCTAAAATACATCAAATGAAAGATATGGACTATAGTTAATAATATTTCTGCAATGTTCTTGCATAGTTTTTAACAAATGTATCACAACAATGCAAGTTGTTGGTGGAGTGGTGACGTATGGGACCCCTTTCTGATGTGGTCCATATATATATTGTAAGTTCACAACTCTTATTATACACTTATTGTTTATTAATGTTCATGTATGACCGATATATTTCAATTTAAAAATCATTGATGAGAATAAAGAACAATTTGAAAGCCTGAAAAACAAGTAACAGAGATAATAAGATTAAAGACAGAGTGGAGGAGATTAAAAATACATTAGAGGTATATAAAAGCAGATTTGAATTGGCTGAGGAAAGAATAAGTGAATTAGAGGACAGAGCATTTGAATTGAAGGATAGAAGAACAAAAAGAGAAAAAAATGGAAAAAAATTTTAACAATGTCTCAGGGACTTGAATAATAGTGCAAAGTCAGAAAACATATGTGTTATAGATGTCCCAGAAGGAGATGTATATGGAAAGGGGGCATAAAGGATATTTGAAAAAAATGATCAAACATTTCCCAACCTGTATGAAAGACATAAATGCCAATATCCAAGACATAAATTGCTCTACATACAAAATAATTCTGAATAGGCCTATGCTGAGACATATACTATTCAAAATATCAAAAGCCAGTGATAAACAGGATTCTGAAAGGAGCAATAGAAAAGCAATGTATCACACAGAAGGGAACCACAATAATAAGTGCCAATGTCTCATTAGAAACCATGGAGGTGAGAAGGCTCTGATAGAGAAAAGATACTGATAGGGAAAAACTGTCAGTCAGAAAATTTTTATGTGGAAAAAGTATCCTTCAATAATGAGGGTGAGTTTAAAATCTTTAAAGACTAATAAAAACTGAGAGATTTTGTAAACAAGAGATCAGATGTACAAGAGATATTATAGAGAGTTCTGCAGCCTGATGGGAAAAGACAAGGGAGGGAGCCCTGGAGAAGAGTGTAGAAATGAAGAATATAAGTAAGGGTAACTAAATTATAAAAAGGCAGACATAAGTAAAATATGACATCAGAAAGTAAAAGGATAAAATGGGCAAAGTAAGTAATGCTTTTATGGTAATAATGGTGAATGTTAATGGAATGAACACTCCAAACAAAAGAAATAGACTGTCAGAATTGATAAAAAAAAATAATGAGCCATCTATATGCTGTCTACAAAAGTCTCATCTTAGATGCAAGGACACAATTAGGTTGAAAGTCAAAGGTTGGAAAAAGATATTCAATGCAAGTAACAACAACAACAACAAAAATCAGGAGCTGCGGTACTAATCTCAGACATAATTAAAATCCAAAAATGTTTAAGAGATGAAGAAGGACATTTTATATTAATGAGAGGCACTGCAACAAGATTAAACAGTAATAATAAATATTTATGCACCTAAACCAGGTGCCGCAAAATACATGAGCCACATACTGGCAAAACTGAAGGGAAATATAGAAATATCTATAATAATTGTTGGAGACTTCAGTAAGCCCCTCTTAACATTGGATAGAACATATGAACAGAGGATCAACAAGGCAAGAGAGCTTGAATAATATGATAAATGAAGTAGACCTAATGGATATTTATTGAACATAGAAACCAAAAACAGCAGGGTATACATTCTTCTCAAGTGCTCATGAATCTTTGTGCAGGACAGATCATAGTTTGAGTCATGAGGCAGATCTCAATATAATTTAAAACATCAAAATTCTCTGATCACCATTGAAAGAAGTTAGAAAACAATAACAGACAGATAAGGGATAATTCACAAATACATGGTGATTAAATATAACAATGTTAAATAATCAGTGAATCAGAGAAGAAATTGCAAGAGGAATCAGTAAATATCTCAAGATGAATGAAAATGAGAACACATCATATCAAAACCTATGGGATACAGTGAAGGCACTGTGGAGAGGAAAATGCGAAGTCCTCCGTGCTTGCAAGAAATAAGAAAAAAGAGCAAAAGTATTAAAGATCTAACTGCATACCTGGATGACATTAGAAAAAGAACACCAATCTAATACTAAAGCTACCAAAAGGAAAGAAATAATAATGGTTAGAGCAGAAATAGATGAAATTGAGAACAAATAACAATAGATTGACAGAATTAATAAAAGAAAGTTGGTTCTTCAGGAAGATCAACCAAATAGATAAACCCTTACCTAAGTTAACAAAGAAAGATTGAGAGAAAATGAAAATGAATGAAATCAGAAATGAGAAGGGGAACATTAAAGAGATCATAAGAGGATATTATCAACAACTGTATGCCAACAAACTAGACAACATAGATGGAATGGACAAACTCCCAGAAACTCATGGAACACCTTCTCTGACACTAAGAGAAACAGAAGTCCTCAACAAACTGATTATAATTGAAGAGAATAAAGCAGTTATCAAGAACATCCTAAAAATTAAAAGCCCAGGATGAGATGGCTTCACAGTTGAAATCTACCAATCACGTGAAGAAGATGGCATACCAATCCTGCTCAAAGTTTTCCAAAAATGTATACAGGAGGAGTGCTAATAAACTCATTCTATGAATCCAATATTACCCTAATACTAAAGTCAAAAAAGATACTACAAAAAAGAAAATTACAGACCAATCTTTCTAATGAATACTGATGCAAAATTCCTCAATAAAAATAATTGCTAACTGAACCCAAAAGCCCATTAAAAGAATTATACACCAGTATGAAGTGGGTTTTATCACAGGTATGCAATGGTGTTTCAACACAAGAAAATCAATCAATCAGCACATCAATAAACTGAAGAAGAAAAATCACATGATCATTTTGATTAAGGCAGAAATGGCATTTGACAAAATACAGCAGTCTTTCTTTATAAAAGCACTCTGAAAGATAGGTTTCAAATGAAAATTTCTCAGCACGATAGAGTGGATATATGAAAAACACAGAGCTAACATTGTACTCAACAGTGAAGGACTGATAGATTTCCCACTGAGATCATGACAAGGCAAAGATGCCCACCATCACCACTCTTATTCAATATTGTGCTAGAAGTTCTAGCTAGAACAATAAGGCTAGAACATAAGTTAAAGACACCAAAAAAGATAGGAAGAAGTAAAACTTTTGCTTTTTTGTTGATGATATGACCCTATGCATAGGAAATCCACAACAAAGCCAGTAGAAGTGATAGACAAGTTCAGAAAAGTGGCAGGATACTAGATTAATAAGCAAAAATCAATAGCATTTCTATACATTACTAATAAGAAACCTGAGAAGGAAGTCAATGAAAAAATTCCATTTACATTAGTGATTAAAAGAATCAAATATTTAGGAAGAAACTTAACCAAGGAAATAAAGGACTTGTATTCAGAGAAATACAAAACATCTGTTAAAAGAAACTAAAGACAACCTAAATAAGTGTTCATGGGTTGGAAGACAAAATATATTAAGATGTCAATTCTTACCATCCTGATTTACAGATTCAAAGCAATCTCAATAAAAATTGCAACAGCATTTTTTTCAGAAATAGAAAGGCAAATTATCAAATTAATTTTGTTTTGTAAGAGGCCTTGAATAGTTAAAAATATCTTTTTAAAAGTGAATGATATTGGTGGATTCTCACGTCCTGACTTCAAAGCATATTACTTAGTTACAACGGTTAAAAAAAAAAGCACGGTGCTGGCTTACAGGTAGACTTATTGACAAACAGAATTGAATTGAGGGTTCAGAAATAGTCTCTCACATCTATGGTCAAATGATATTTGACAAGGATGACAAACACAACCAGCTGAGTCAGAACAGTTTATTTTTTGTTGTTGTTTTTTAACAAATGGTGCTGGGAGAATTGTATATCAATATCTAAAAGAAAGAATAAGGACCCACTTCCAACACCTTATACAAAAACTAATTCAAACTGCATAAAGGTCTGAAATATAAAATCTGGAACCATATATCTTCTAAAATAAAATAAGGAAACATCTTCAAAGTCCTGTGGTAGGTGGTTATTTAGTAAACTTTTCACCCAAAGCATGAGATATGAAAGAAAAAATAGATAAATGGGACTTCCTCAAAATTAAACACTTTGTGCTTCAAAACACTGCCTAGAATGTGAAAATACAGCCTACTCAATGGGAGAAAATATTTGGAAAATACATATGCGATAAGAGTTTGATTTTTATAGACATTTTTCCAAAGAGGAAATACAAATGAACAAAAACCACATGAAAGATGACTAACATCACTAGCTATTAGGGAAATGCAAACCTAACTACAATGAGATATTTCATACATTACAGAATGGCCATTATTTAAAAAAAGAACACAGTAAACTATGAGTGCTGTAAAGGATGTAGAGAAATAGGGACATTCCTTCACTGTTTTTGGGAATATAAAATGGTACTGCTTCTGTGGAAGATCACTTGGTAGATCTCTAAGGAAGCTAAATATAGAATTTCCATTTGATTGGGCATTCCTGCTTCCAGGAATATTTTCACAAAACTGGAAAAGACATAAATAGATATTTGCAAACTGGTATTCATTATGTGATTGCTAAAAGATGGAAACATCACAAGTTTCCTTCAACTATTGAATGGATAAACAAAATGTGGTATACACATTGGATATAATGCTCTTCAGCTTTAAGAATAAATGAAGTTGGGATGCATAAGACACCATAGATGAATCTGGAGGAAATTATTTTGATTGAAATAAACCAGAAACAAAAGGACAAATATTTTATGGTTTCACTAATATGAATTAAATACTATGAGTAAATTTATGGAGTTAAACTATAGATTATAGGTTAGTAGGAGAGTGAACATGGGTTGAGAAGGGGAAGCTGATGCTGAATGTATGTAGAATGTTTAATAAGGTTGATAGTAAATGTTTGGAAATGGATAGAGTTGATGGTAACACATTATAGTATGTATAACTAAAATTGCTGATTTATGAATGTGATTATGGAGGAAAGAGGTACTCTAGGGACATAAATGTCAATTTAAAGGAAGCTAGAGGATAATCTAGGGACTGTAAAACATGCTGATTTTAGTGGGGATGGGGATTGTTTATAGTACAAATAAAAAATATTACTCTATTATAAGGTGTTAAGAATATGACAAGGTATGGGAAATACAGTTATTGTAACCTTTGGACTGTAATTAGTTATACTGTAATATTTGCAGCAGTGACAAATAAGTTAATATATTAATTATAAGCACCAACAATCAGAGGTATAAGATGGCATGGGACTTTTGCTTTTGGAGTAATGAAAATGTTCTAACATTGACTGAGGTGAAAATAGCATAACTCTGTGATGAAACTGAGAACCACAGAGTGTACACTTTTGGCAGGGCATAAGACTGTGTAGCACAGTGAACCCTTTGTGGATTATGGACTGTGGTTACCAATACAAATATGGGAATGTTTTCTCATGAACTATGAAAGTATTCAATACTAATATATTGTGTTAATAATAGGATGGTTTGTGGGAAAAATTCACTAAATATAAGCTAGGGAATATAATTAGCAGTAATATTTTGATAATGTTCTTCCACCATATGTAACAAATGTGTCACAACAATGCAAGGTCTTGGTGGTGGGGTGATATATGGGTATCCTGTATGTTATGCATGCTTGTTTGTAAATCCATAACTTCTCTAGTAAAAGTAAGTTTATAGGAACCAGAGGGTGTTGAATCAAGAAAAAAGGCAAGTTAGAGATGGAAGGAAATCTCCGTAACTCATTTGCTAAATCTTGTGCATCCTCTCCATGGTCAGTGGCAGATTTTAAGAATGGAAGGCCACCATTTTCAGTATAGGACCTTAAATCCTTGGTATGAGTGTAGTAGAGCACACCTTATTTACAAAACAGCATGCACCTATATTCAGGTGCTCATTGACTCTGTTTCACCTATCACAGTGATCACTCACATTGGAAAAGAGACAGTTATTACTCAAAATTGTTATAAGGAAATGATCAAACTGCTGCTATTTGGTGAAACCAATCACAGTTGAGGCATAAAATAAAAGTCTGGGTTGCTGGGATTAAAAGCTGGGGAGAGTTTCTTTGAGAAATTACAACATTCTGAAATACCCATATATACCAGAGTATTTAGGAAGCCAGGAAGCAAATCCAGGCAAGATGTATGCTCTGAAAATATCTGGGAGGTCCCTTTACTTTAACTTGGGGGTGATATCTAGGGTCAGTCCAAGCCTGACTAAGGATTGAAGGGTATAGCCCCAGCAAAGATCCATTCTACAAGACTGGAGAGGGTTTTTAAAAAAAAATTGCTTTATGTTCCATTGATGTTTTTGTTTATGTATGTTTTGCTCCCTACAGGTGTTCAAGACAGTTTCTGCCAAGACATTTGTTGAATACAAGCTAACAGAACAGAGATATCAACAATCATATGCTACATGGAATACAATTTACAAAATTAGTTGTGGAAAACTCATTTTAAAAAACAGACTAGTTCAGAAGAAAAAAGGGAATAAGGCAGAAAATATATTTGTAGAAATAATGTCCAAAAACTTCCTAAATTCTGAGAAAGACATGTATATGTACATCTAAGAAGTTGAATAAATTCCAAATAGAACAAATTCAACATAGCCATAGAGAGATACATTATATTGAAAATGCCAAAAGAAAAGTACAAGTAAACTCTTGAAAGCAGTATAAGAAGTGTCTCAGCATGTACAAGGACATGAGAAATCTGTGCTAAGATTAAGCATAGATTTCTCATTAGACATAATAGAAGGTAAAAGGAAGTGAGACACATATTTAAAGTGATGAAAGTAAAACAAAATATCAAGCAAAAATTCTGTATTTTGCAAAAATGTTTTCCATAAATGAGGGGGAAATTTAAGATATTATCAAATGAACAAAATTCAAGTAGTTCATTACCGCTAGAGCCACCCTAAAAGAAATACTAAAGTGAGACTTTCATTTAGAAATGGAAGTACATTAGACAATAACTCACAGGTATGAATAAAGATCAGTCATAAAACTAACAATATTAGTAAATATCAATGTTATAATAGTTTTTTACTGTAACTCTACATTTTATTTATCATGAGCTGCAAAAAAATTGGGTAAACATAAGTATACTTTGCATTGGCCACACAATGAATAAAGATGAAGTGTGTGAGTCAAACTGCAAAAAAGGGGAAGGCAAGTAATAAGGTGTTTTGCTAAGGCAGAGGCAGAAGCTCTAAATGCTATGCAAAGGCAGCTTTATTCAATTAAATAAGTTTCTGCTTATATCAAATGATTATACCAATTGAGCAAACAAGAAAACAAGAGTAATCAATTAAATGACACAGTAAAGAATAATAGTATATACAACCACTCACCAAATGGAAAACACAACATCTGATTGATCATCTCATGAGGCTGGGAAGACCCTTTGCAGCTGATCAGAGTTTGATTGGAAAAACAGTCCCAGGCACAGTGTCCTCTCCTGGGTGAGACTTTGACTGGCAGCTTCAGGGCTACCCCTTTTTAGGGGTTCCAAATCTCAGAATTCCAGTGAGTCTTGCAACTCATGAGGAATGACATAATTGAAAGTAACCAAATCCATTTGGCAGGGATTTGGATAGCCCTCCACAGAAGAGATGCAGAGTCTCAAGGGGTCTTTTGGTCTATTCTGTTCATAGTACACTAACATCAGCTTTAACTTGATGTTAACTTTACAGGCAATACAAATGGACATGCAAATACCATGACTAGTAACTTGTTCCTTTTAAACATTTGTTTTTTTTTTTTTTTGGTAATGGATGATGGGGTTGCCTGCATTGCAGTGTTATAACATTCCAATGACAAAGGACAAGTAAATCATTAACAATTCTAGGCTGAAACAGCAGACACTATTGATTAGAAAGCTTATGAATTCACAATTCTTAGTAATAATTTTCTTATAGTACATCATTTGGTCCCAAGAATTGGGAATTTATATATACAAAAGAAAAACAATAGACACATTTTTCCAGTGCCATAGGAAAGAAGAATAGAAAAACAGCCCTAACTTGTAAGGTACCATACTCACAACAGGTATCCATAAGTTCTTAGAAGGCACTGTATTCACAATAGGTGCCCCTCATATTTAACATAAATCATCAGAAGGCACTATACAACATGTTCCTACAAGTATAATTATTCTACTTATCCATTTTGGACAAATCATACCCTAACACCAGTAATATTAGTAATAGATTGTAAGCAGAATGAGTAACACCAAACGATCAAGCAACAACTTAATATAATACAGCACAATGCAATAGCAAGACCTATTAATGCCTTCTTCCAGGTCCAGCTTAAAGAGGAAAATGAATTACTAATAGGATCATGGGCTAAAGTTCCAATATCTGTAATCTGAGATGCCATAAGCTGTAGTGCTTTGTTAATACTTTAACAGTTTTGGATGACTTTTATTTTCCATGGACTTAAGATTTCCAACCAGTAAAGCTGCATAGACCAGTAACATGATCAAAATTATCCCATGTCTCCCCATTTTATATAGTTTGAGGAATAAACAACAATAAATTATTATTTCCCCATTTGGGCTGTGGGGCAGCTGGCATTTTAGATCATAATCTCAATGCCTGCTTTAGTCCGGCTGTTAGCATCTTAACTGGGCCTGTGGCCACAGCACACAGCACTGAATTTAAACTTAGTACATTGTTGTAAGGATCCAGTAACAAGAGTCCCATTGCAGTGTCTGCAGCACTGAAACCATAACTTGTCCCTTCCAAGAGCTAGAGGGGACTGATGTTGCAGTTGTTGGAGTGAGCATGAAGGACACTCATGGATGATGTCCATGAGCTTTTGGCAAGTAACAGCCAGCTGCAAGTATTGCCACAAGATTCAGCAGTCATGATGTCCATTTTCCTGTGGAACCACTCTGCTGCTTCTTGGGTCTCAATGGTATGGCTCCAGATCTTTGTGAGGAGATCTGCCTCAACAGTCCTGAGAGGGGTGTTACAGAAGTGGGCAGGGACATATCAGTTACCTACCTCTGCTGGCAGGTGTCCAGATGTTCTTCCACAGATCTCTCCCCCAACAGAGGGCAACCCCCAACAGTCCATTGTTTCTGTCTTGTTTCTAGTATCTGCAATCCACCCCTATATAGGGATGGCAGTCTTCAGAGTGACTGGATGATATTGGGCTAAGCTTTACACTTGCAACAGGGTGTGGTATGCTGCATATATTTCCTTTCTTAAGGGACTATATTGTACTTTGACCCCTTCCCACAATTGTGACTAGAAACTAAAGGGTATTTGTTTAGAATGTTGCTTCTGCCACAAATCCCACCCAAAGCCATTATCAGTACTGACAACATCCAACTCACAGGGTACGTTAAGATCTACCACCCCCCTTACTGCTTAAACTTCTGCCAATGCCTTCTGCTCTTTTATTCATTCAGCTGCTGGTGGTCTTCCTATTCCCATGAATGACCTTTCCTGATTAACACATATAATGTTTTTAATATTTGAGCTAAATGAGAGATGAAGGGTCTCCAGTACCCCAACAATATTACAAACTCTATTAATATGAGAACGCATTTTACTTTATCAATTACAACAGAAGGTATAGTTTTTTCTTTAAACTCAACTAAACACTATTTAAGAATTTGATAGACAGTGAGAACATTGTCACTTGTCGCAATTGTTTGATGCTTCTTTTAATTCTGAAAAAAAAATACTAGTTAACATAATATCATCACTATAATAAAATAGGGTTACAGCCACAGGTTTCTTCATGCAGTCAGATTCTTTGCCACCAGGACAGGACAGATGGTTGGGATATGCACACAGCCTTGGGGAAGCACTGAAAAATCCACCATTGACCTTCTTACATGAAGATGAATGCAGGCTGGCTTGACTTGCTTAAAGAGATGCTCAAGAAAGCCTTAGAAAGATTTAAAACAAAGTGATAATGACATAACTGGATATTAATTTTTTGCAACAAACTAGCAATATTTGGGATGGTTGCATAAAGCAGTGGTTTTACTTAAATTTGCAATAATCTACAGTTATGCACCACCCCTGGCAGCCCCCAATTAAAAAAAATAATTAAAACAATTATTAACAACATTATCCTTTTATCTAATCTTATGCCAAAACATTGTTAAATTTCCAGGAATTTTATGCAATCTATGTATTCATATGAATATTTTACTGATACCACTTTAATTAACAGAGGGTTAAAGAATTCCTTATAATTTTATAACACTTTTAAACACTTTCCATTTAACTTGTAACATATCAAGTGAACTTAACCATTTCATTACTTTACTTTTCATTTTACACCTTTACCATGATTACATTAATTAACAGGTATTTTATTTTAGCAGTACAGAAAAAAGTACTTTTCTCCATTATTTTATGAGAACCTAGATTCCCAATGGAGTCAGGATTATCTTCTCCTTACCATATTTTTAATAAGCAGATTGAGGTGGCCTACGACATGTTTTCCTGTTATGAAATAACTTTTGCTATTAGCATCAATTCAGTTTCTATTTAATAAAGATTTCCTGGAATTAGCCATTTAATTATTTTAGTTTAAACAATGCTTCTAAAAATGTATAACTACTCTTAATCACATAGATTATAGTTACTTCATCTTAAGACAAATTTCACCTTCACAGAACACATTCCCTTCATTAATGCTACCTTCTGCAACACTTTCTACAACTTGCCGTATGCATTCAAGTTTTGTCCTAAATACTTCCATTCTGATTTTATGAAAACCAGGCATCTTATCTTAGGACAAACGACATTTCCTTTAAACAAACTTATCAAATTTTAATAAACACTTCCATAAACATTTTACTTCTTATAATATCCATTTAAGTTTCACATTCCACATCCCATTCTGTGAAGAAAAATTAACTATTCATTTCAATTTAGGCAAAAACAATTTTTTAAGCCATTTGAATAGAGCTTTAAGAATTTTCATTTATCAATTTACTATTACCATCCAGAGGTATCAAAATATATACTGACACTGAACAGACAAACAGAAAAAGAGTTGAGACACACCAGCAGAAACATAAAGCTTATAATTTGACTCATAATTTTTAATCCTTTGGTATGGCTGTCTTCAAGCCTGCCATCATTTCACATCTCTGGTTTTACAGCTCTTAAAATCACTTCTGGAATTTGTGTTGCCTGAAATATGTAAGCTTGTTCTTAGAAACACTTTTATTAGTAATCAGCAACCAGTTAGGATTACTTGAGCTGTATAAATGCAGTTAAGCTCTAATTTAGCAGTTTATACATACAGACATTTAATGCATATATTTTGGATTACTACTCTTTAGGAGTATACATAGGCTCAAAGTTCAGGAGTAAGCTATTGATTTAAAACTGAAATTTCCTTTTAACATCTTGATAAAAATTCTGATCAAAATAAAAACTGATTAAACCTCAAATATTGTCAAAGAAACATCCCATTCAAGCTTTTCTACAGTTTACACAGGCATTATGAGCTTTCAGTTTTGTGATCTATTTTTGCCTGCAGGCTTACAAAAGCTGCTAGCATTTTTCTTTTCTCTTACTTTCATAGAGTTGCCCACTTCAAACATTACTAAACTTTAACAGCACTAATTTTATCAATTTGGCTATCCAGGCCTAATTAGAATTAGCATGGAAACAAAACAGAAAACATTAATGTTGCTAAGTTTTTCATTTCCCCGAGCAGTTAAATTCTATTTACCCACAGCCACATCATTGCTGCTCCCTCCATTACTTGGGAGCACAAGAACCCACTAGCCCACAGCTACATCATCTCTGCTCCCTCTGTTACCTGAGAGCATGAGAGGAGAAGTATTCTGATAATGTAATTGGGACCAAATCCTGTCAACTACACCAAAATGTTTGCCTAAGGAAGAGGCAGAAACTCTAAATGTTTTGCAAAGACAGCTTTATTCAGTCAAATGAGTTTCAGGTTTTATCAAATGATTGTGCCAATTGACAGTCACAGAAAAAAAAATCAATTAAATGACATAGGAAAGAATAAAAGCATATACAACCATTCACCAAATTAGGGGAAAACACAACATCTGATCTCTCATGAGGCTGGGAAGTCCCTTTGCAACCGATCATAGTCCTGATTGGAAAAATGGTCACAGGCAGAGTGTCCTCTTCTCAGTGAGGCTACAACTGGCAGCTTAGGGGCTATATCTTTTAAGGCATTCTGAAAGTCAGAACTCCAATGAGTCTGGGAACTCATCAAAAGTAACCAAATCTATGTTGCAGAGGGTGGCCAGCCCCCCATAGGAGAGACATAGTGTCTTGAGGGGTCTTTTGTTCTATTCTGTTCATGGTACCCTAACAGTAATTTTAACTTGATGTTAACTTTACAGGGGATAAAAATAGGATGTGCAAATACCATGTCTAGTAACTTGTTCCTTTTAAACACATTTTGTGGGCAATGGATGATGAAGTTGCCCACATAGCAGCATTATACCATTCCAAAGGACAAAGGACAAGTTAATCATTCACCATTCTAGGCTGAAACAGCAGAGACTATTGACTAGAAAGCTTATGAATTCACAATTCTTAATAACAGTTTTCTTTAGTACATCATAAAGGATAAAAGTTTTCATAGGTTATTGAAGTTAATTTGGTATAAATTCAAACTAGATTGTAATTAATTTTGAATATTAAATTAATGCCCATAAAAGCTCTCATTCCCATGGCTAGTTGACTTTTGACAAGAGCCTCAAGTCCATTCAATGAGAAAGTAGCAGTCTCTTCAATAAATGTGCTGTGACAACAGTAAATCCATATGCAAAAGAATTATGTGGAAACTTACCTCTCACAATTTACAAAAGTGTATTCAAAATGTATCAGCAACCAAAATATAAGAGTTAATCTTATAAAACTCTTATAAGAAGACATAGGTAAATATCGTCAGGACATTTTAGTAGATAATGGGTTTCTAGATTTATGCCAAAAGTATAAGCAAATAAATAAATCAACATAATCTAAATTACAAGTTTCATGCCTCAAAGGATATTTCATGAATAAAGCAAAAAGACAGACTACAGAATAGAAGAAATACTGGTAAAACATATTACTGATATAGATAAAAGTTTAACATCTAAAATATATAAAAAATTCGACAACTCAACAACTAAAAAACAAACAATGGATATTGAAAATGGGCCAAGGACTTGCATAAACATGTACCAAAGAAGACACTCAAGTGGTCATTAAACATATTAAGATCTAGCAGCTGGCGGATCGACGGCGTGGAGTGATCAGTGGAGATTCATGAGTTCTTAGCCTGCCTTTGGTGGTCAGCACGGAAGGCTGAGCCCCGCCTGCACAGAAAACGGCTGGCTGGAGCCGCAGATCCTACATCTGCGACTCCCGCTGCCTGCTGGCTTGTGGGAACATAATCTGAGGGAGGGAGGGCTCTGACAGAAGGTGGAGAGTGTTTTAACTTCTGTGGATTTGGCTGCCTGGACACCCTCATAGCTTTATTATTATTATTTTTTTCTTCCCCCCGCCGCCAACGCCTCTGATGCCCCTCCCACTGCTCCTCCTCCCTCCCACCGCTCCCACTTCTGCCACCCCTCCCTCGGCTCCCCGTCACTCCAGCCGTGCCCACCTCTGACGCCCCTCCCCCCGCTTCCACCGTGTCCACTTGGCCTTCCTCGCTCTCCCTTGCCAGCGCCGCAGGTCTTCCGGGCCGGTATCCCAGGTTCGGCTCCCCTGCTCACCTCTCACCCCGCCCTGCCTCTGCCACTCAGCGAGATCGCTTCCCCTCCCTCCCAGTCTCTCTGTCATTTGGGTCTCCCCTCATAGCTTTAGGGAGCAGATAAGCCAGCTGGAAACACTGCCAGGCTGAGGGGAGAGGCAAAATTGCTGAGCAAACTTGTTTTTTGCAGCTACCCACTGATACTAAGGCTTGGCCAAGAGGGGGCGGAATCAGACAATTTTATCGCTCTGTACTGACAAGCATCAAAGCTTCAGCACTCCTGGGGAGGTAAGGAAGTGAGTAGGGCTTGATTAGTTTCCACTACCCTATTTAGGGCCACCTCGGTGAAGGGGGTAATCTAGCAGAGGACTCCTTTGGGTCCCTTATACCCCCCCCAAAAAAAGAAGACAGTCACATTAAAAAATGAATTCCTGTTCCTAATTTAGTATACTACCAAAAATCTGCCTTAATACCTACAGATACAACACGGAAGGGTAATTGATAAA
>JAQZBX010033584.1:0-25337 GCA_029593785.1 Cabassous unicinctus | reverse complement strand
GGTGTGTCCTTAAATTCTTTTATGCGACATAAGCCAAGAACCTAGAAGCCCAGAACCCAGAGCCCTCTACCAACATAATCATCCTTAGCTTTCAGGAAAGCCTTAAGCAAGACTGTAGAGTTTAACGTCCATACACAGGTATTCTCATCCAGGCTTTTACAGCCACCATCTTACTTTGAGGAAAATATTTTGTTAAGCACTGGGATATTTATTTTTAAGAATATCATTTACTAGAGACTTGTTCTGTATGTAGCTAGCTGTAGTTCAATTGCTAGCTGCCTTCTTACACACAAAGACACACACACACACAACTCTCTTTTCCAGCTCTATCCTTTTTCTGAAATGCCAGCCTATCTGTGACCTGTGACTCATCCTTCTTTTGGACTAGTCTAGGCTGTAGCCCATTTCCATACCTACTGCAGCCTTTCTCCAACTCACTACCTCTCTCTGCAGGGAAAAGGTGGGTAGAAGAAAAAAAAAAAAGGAATATTCAATGCAGTGGTCAGATGGATATTTATGTTTATTTCTTTGATTAGAAATAAAGTTCTCTGAATGACATTGATACCGAGCAAAGGTGGATTCCTTTCTCCTGATGCATCTTTAAAGCCAATTCCTGAGACTCTGGGGTTTCAAAGAAAAGTTTTATTGGTTGCTCAGGCAACGGAGTATGGTGGTTTCATGGCCCAAAACTGCCTCCCTGATTTGCAGAAATTCTAATATAACGTTGGTGTGCCAGTGAATAATTGGGATGGAGCTGAACACAGGTTCCTTCATTAATAAACATTAAGGGGCTGAACTGGAAGGATGGGGGTGGGGTAGCACTCCAGGGTCAGTCACAAGGATTTGGGATAGGGTTATACAGAAAAAAGGTCAGTTTCATGGCCTTTCATATGGATATTAAACAGAAGTGGGGGAGTGGTTACCATCCCAATAGTAAGTATACACATGGGTGAATACAATCTAGAATTACCATCACAATGGTAAGCATACACAAGGGTGAGGTTAAGTCTAGAGTAACCATAAAGCAGTGGAACCACTCTAGCCAGCTTAGTAATTTCAGGTTTTAATACCTTTGGCTATTTTATGATATAAATGAATCTATATAATGATTTGACAATCATAATTATTTGTTAATTCTTAACCCTCAGTTACAGCATTTGGTTAAAAGGGGGTTCTCTTTCACCTTTCGTTCTTTCTGTCCATTGTCCCAATCCATACTTCTAGATTGGTTACATGTACATTGCAAATCTAGAGGAGGGGGTTATATAGGTGGGAAACATAGGAAGAGACTGGGCAAGACAGACACATAGCATATTTTTCACCTTCACTTGCTCAAGGGAACCTCAACTGGCTTTCCAGATTAGAGGGTTCTCCTTCCCCTACCACATCCCTCCCTGCCTCAGACTTTCAGAGTACCCTGTACTTATTTTTCATAAAGCTCATCATGTTTTCATTAAACATTTATTTCTGTGGTAATTTGGTTAATGTTTGCCTCTGCAATTGGACTGAAATCTCATTGGAGTCCACAACCATGTCTGCTTGGTCCTCTGCTCTACCACTAGTGCCTGACACATAGCAGGTTCTCAATAATTATTTATTGAGTAAATAAGTCTGTAGCCAAATCTATCTTCAAAATTCATTACTCAAATAAAAGTGGGTTGAAGCTCATTGATTGCACACAGATCTTCCCCAAGTAAAGGCACCTTTTAAAAAACAAAGGATGACCTACAATCAGCAATACAGCCAGCACAAAGAATGCTTGAATAGGAATTTGGGGGTTTGGAGAGAATTGCAAGTAAAAGGACTGATGTGAAAGATGAAAAAGCTCTCCCCAGGTGTTCCATTTGAATTTTTTCAAAGCTCACAAATGAAAGGAAATACTTTCCAGCTCTTTGCCACAAAGAACAGGACAAGCCAGGATGTTAATTAAATTACAAATCAGCTGTCTGCTTGCAGCTGACAGAGCTTTGTGAGCTTCCAAGCAAAGTCAGATATTTTCAACCCTCTATAATTATCTACAATGGAGGAGCTGCCATGAAAGATGCTTTCATGAATATTTACCTTTTTAAAGAACGGATGATTTAAATAATCATGAGGGAACTTACTCTAGTTCAGTGCTGCCCTCCATCTGTTAACTGAAAAATTGGAGATGCTGGAAATGTAGCTGGGTAGGAAATGCAAGTTTTCTCCCGGGAGCCAGTCCCAGGACCTTGGGAAGGCCAGGCTTGCCCAGGAGAGGTAAATGTGTAATTAAACAGCCTTTTAGCCAATGGGATCACAGACCCATGATCTGGGAAAATAATGGGAGTAGAATTATTGTATAAAAGAAACTTGCATAAAATGCCACACACTTAGGTTGCTCTTTACAATTTCAATGAATGGTTCAGAGATGTAACCCAAGAAGTTAAGAATTAACAAATGATTATGATTACAGAATCATTATATAGATGCCTTTTTGCTTTCTAGTATATTGGAGAATAGCCAAAAGTAAATACCTGAATCTACTGAAACTCACTGAACTGTAATCCAGATGCCTTGACCTCTAATAATGATTGTATCTTCGCCTTGTGATTATAAAAATCGTGTGACTGGGCCCGCTTATGCCCCTTTATCCTGTTTTACAACTTCGGAGTCTTATGATCACAAAGGCAGCCCCAATTGTTTATTAATGAAGGAACTTGAGGCAGCCCAGAACTAATCCATTGTCTTACTAGACAAAAGTAAATCTAACCAAAATTGGCATGCCTGACATGCAGTAGCTTAAACCTTAACCTATAAGTGACCTATACCTCATTATAATATTAAAAACCACACCCATCATATTAAGGCTGCCATTTTCTTACATATGTTCTGTGACTAAAGCATGTTATCATAGTGCATGCATGCTCAATAACTGGAACATCTCCATCTTCATCTTGAGCCATTATACTCATTAACATAAATCCTACCTATCTTTGTATACTATAAAACCATCAAAGTTACTGCAGTTTGGGGAGACAGATTTTAGGCTGTTAGGCCATCTGATCGCCTTACCTCATGCTTGGCAATAAACTCTTTCTCCCTTTGAAACCCCAGTGTCTCAGTAATTGGCCATTTGAGTGCATCAGGCAGAGAACCCCTGCTTTCATTGGTAACAGAAACACCTCAAATAATTCTCTCAAGAACTGGATAAATAAGGTACTGTCGTTCTGATTTCCAAATGAGAAAACAAAAGATCAGAGTTTCCAAAATGTTAAATGGCAAAGCTGGGTTTCAAGACAACATAGTCTTCTGGTTTTACAAGATAGCCTTAGATAGTGGAAAGAACATGAATTTTGGCATTACATACTTGTTTTCAAATATTGGTTATGCTACTTGCTAGCTTGGAGACATCTGCAAGTTGCTGGATATCTCTAAGAATCAGTTGACTCAAGTTATAAACCAGGAATTCCAGTATTTACCTCATAGAAATACAAGTATTGAATGAGACAGTACATTCCTGGCACATAGTAGGTACTTGACAAATGTCAATGAGCTCCTTTTTTGCAGTTTCAAGTCCTTTGCACTTTACAGGTTTGTCATCAAAATAAGTCATCAGAATGGGAAAAAAATGTGAATGAGCATTTGCAACCTCAGAATAGGTCTAACATCTTTCTGTTTCTTCGGACATCCTGCTACAACAACTTTCTAAAATTCAGTTTTAGAGTAGCGGCTAAGAGTGCAGGTTCTAGAGAAATTGTTTGAATCAGTTCCCAGTTCTATCATGTACCAGCTGTCAGAGCCCTGACAACTTATCTAAACTCTCTGAGACTTGGTGTTCTCATCTGTAAAAAGAGATTTGTACCTACCTCACAGAAGTTTTAAGCAGGTGAAGCAAGATAATGCATGGAAGGCACTTAGCACTTTGTCTATGACATAGTAAATGCTTAATTAATACTAGCTATGATTATTTTATTATAACATCAGATTTTTAAAATTTGATTATAAAAGATTTATGAATATAAACAAACTAGACAAATGGGGAGAAAGTTTTTTTTCCTTGCCTTCAAGTTTTCAAAGCCTACAATTGCAACTTTCCTTCTACTCCATCACACACAGAACCCTGTGTTCCAATCTCACAGTCCTTGCTGGCCCAAAAAGTCACTCTTCCCCCTTCCTTTGTGACATCCTCAATGCTTGAAAACCTTCCAGGCTCTCTTAGATTATTTCCACTCAACTTGACCTGCTCTGATCATTCTAACTGCCACTACCACTCTCTCCTCTCAATTTTACATTCAACAAGAATTTATTTAGCATCTACTATGTGTCAGGCACTGTATTCGCAATGAACAAGGAAGACACATCTCCTCCCTGCCCTTTACTCTTGGTGTCTTCTCTACCTCTAATAACCCTCTCAACTGTTTTTCACCTGACTGTTCCTGAACCTTCAAAACTTAGCTCATATATTATTTGTTCCCAAGACATACCTGGTTTAATAACATGACACCCCATGAATCTCTCTCTCTCTCTTTTTCAAGCATTAATATTCTGCTTTCCCATGGGAATGTGAAGTTCTTGATTCATTATTATACCATCAGCCATAAACATTCTGCCTAGGACCCAGTAGGTGCTCAATAAATGTTTCTGAACTGAACTACACCCAGTGGAGATATAAGCGCCTCATGTATTCCACTGTACCTAGCATGTCCTGGAAGTAGCACATACCCAAGGAACCTGTCTGGATCTGCAGGGGATCTGGGTATTTAACAGCATTCTGCAGGTTTTTCAGTAATAAAATAAAAACCTGGTTCACTGTATAACATAGGTAATGAGAGGTTTTTTTGGGGGAAGTTTTATATCTAGTGTGGAGAGTCATGCAAGCTTTGGGTATGAGGCAACCGGGAAGGGGAGTTGGCTGGTGGCTTCCAAGAGCAAAAGAGTTGAAAGAAAACTGGTGAAAAGCAAGTAGGAAACTGAGTGAGATTTCCTCCTTTCCCCTACTCTGCCTGCTCTGAGTTAAAGCATCTAGGGAAGCAGAATACATAAATCACACAAAATACACAATATCAAAGTATATGCAAGATGGAGAAGAGGTCTGGAAGAGCAAGCAGTAATATGTTGACAATGGTTATCTCTGGATGATTATTAATTTCTTTTTTTTTTTTGAACTTGTGTGTATTTTCTAAATTTTTTTTAATGCACATGTATTACTTGGAGAATAAAAGTAATTAACAGAAGAGAATATATAGGACATGATCATGTATTTGCTTTGTTATAATGGAGAAGGCCCAGTAGGTTATAAGATTCTTGGTAAGGGGAATTTCTCTAGCCCTTGAAAAGGTTTATCTAGTTCAGTTGAGTCAATTTTGAGAGCTGATTGAAAAATGCAAGAGGAGATTGCCAGCTAGCAAATGAAGGAGGGGAAAGCTGGGTACAAATTTGCTGGGGAGGAACGGAACTTGAAATCAAATTGCTTTGGCACCAGGAAATCAAATGATTTGAGAACAAATTCCACTATTTTGTTCATTTGAAGCTCAACTTCAAATACTGTCTGAGTAATTCTCCAGGGATAACTGCTACTGGATTCAGTTGAGTGCAGTGAGAGCATGTGGGCAGTCCCTGTCTGACTCATATGCCAGTTGTGCAAGTGAGAGTCATTCACTCCTGAAGGATAGCGGTGCATTCTTTCCAGGATGCCTGGTGCCCAGAAAAGATGCAAATGCTCCTTTTACTAGAGTGCTTAGTCAAGTGATATAAACTGCCTGAGCCTCAGTTTCCTGGGTTTAAATTCTGTTCCTGCCACTAACCAGAAATGCAACTTCAGGCAACCCTCTGAAACTCAGAATCTGCATTTGAAAAACTGGACTAATAAAACTTATATGGCAGTGTTGCTATGGAAAATTGATGAAATAATATGCATAAATGTCTTGCCACAGTGCCTGACTTGTGTTAAGTATTTAAGAAAGCTAAGACTCTTCCTCTTTCTGTGTCAGTGTCATATTTCATCTTTCCAAGTATTTTAAGAAGGATTACATATGTGTGTGTGTGGTAATCCTTCCCTCTTAGAAGGCGCTGGCTTCTAACACACTATCACAAGCATTGCAGCAACAACACAAATCAGTACAAACTCTCCAAAGGAGGCCAAATGAGTTGCTACGGTCTTGCCTCCACTGCTACTATGATTTGCCCTCTTTTCTGCATGTGAGGCCATTTTAACCTCTCTACCCCCTCTCCATCTAGGCTAAGGTTCCTGGCCTCTCCTGCCTATGATTATCACTCCTGATCATCAGGTAGAGAGAAAACAGCTGCAGACACAAGTGCTGGATTTTCCATCACTGCTCACTCAAGCTACCCTTGTGATCTATTTGAGCTTCTGTATGTCAGATCCTGCCAGTAAAATTGGTACCTGCCTAATCCTTCCATCCATATCTTACTTCCCAGGATGAGACTGCTTGCTTACCCTGGACCTAAAACCTCTCTTAGATTCTTTCGCTCTGGATGTGTGCCTGGTCCTGGGTTTCCTGGGCAGCCTTTTGGCATGTGCTTTCTTCTGTGATACTATAGAAGGTAAAACTCCCCTCCTTAGGAAAGCAAGTTCTAATCTGGGTTTATTCCTCCAGTGGATTTGTATAGAGCCTTGAAGAGTTCTGTTGAATTAAAATTATTTTTTTATTTTTATTTATTTTTTAAACTCAAACTTTATTTCAAATTCAAAAAATAAAATAACAGACAAGGGCAGTTCAACAAGTTATGGAAGCATTACTCCTAAAACTTTCTGTCCAGGCACTTTTATCTCATCTAATCCCCAAAATAAACTCAATTGTTCCTCCAGTGTTCAGAAAGATATGCAGATCAACACAGATTAGCTAAATTACATAATAAAGGTCTCCTTGTTAATGAAGAAAATGAAGAAGAGAAAAAAAAACTTAACTATATTCATATTTCACAAAACCAAACCCCATATTATTTTTTGGCCTTTAGCATAAATATAATACCTTCTTTGTTTCTGCTACAAAAACATTACAATATTGTTGTTAACTATAGTCTATAAGTTACATTAGTTATATTTTTCCCATGTGTCATTTGTAATACCTTGTAGTAGAACATTCCTGTATTTAAATTATTAACCACAATCTTCATCTACCACCAAAATCACTGTTAAACATCCCTATATTATTCTCCAGCTGTCCTCCAACTGACATTAACCTCCCTAGACTACTTGTCTGCATGATTAGACTGTTGTAAAATTTGGACTTTCATGTACCAGTGGATTTGGCAAGGGCAATAGAGATCACCTAGTATAACTTCCCCATCCATGAGAAAATTTAGCTCTAAAATCCATGAACAACATCTGGGTTCTGCTTGTACCTGTCTTGGTCCCATGCAGCTCATTACTGCATTTCCAGTTTTGTGTGTTTTATTTTATTCTTTTTTCATGTATCTATTCAATAAAGGGTTTATCTGGATATTCAGAATTAACAACTACAGCGAAGCTTCTCAAACTGCCACTCCTTAACCTAAAAGTAGTTACTCCCTCCCTAATTTGGCTAGTATTTGCCCTGCCTTGAGGACAGAATACTCTCTAGGTTTTCAGGTGCACTAGGTGCTGGGATTCAATAGTGAACAAGACAGGCACAGTTATTTGTCTTACAGAGCTGGAGCTATGGTTCTAGTGGAGGCAACAGACAACACACAATTAACAAATAAATGAAATAATCACTGATTGTCAAGGAAATAAAGACGAATCTCCAGGACATTACAAAGGAGGAAACTGAGAAGGTTAGGAGACAGTTTCTGAGAAGAAGATGTATAAACTGAGAATTTACCAGCGGGGGAGGGGAAGGTTGCAGTGGGGGAGACCAGTTGGAAAACTGTAGAAGACTGCTGGTTCCTGGGGCCTGCAGTTAGTGGGAGAGACAGGCAGAGTCTGCAGGCCAGTGACCACCACCCCTGACTGCCCACACACTCCAAGGCCAACAGACTCCAACTTCTCATTTGTTCACCCACCAAAAAATTCCAGATGTCTGTGTATCTCATTCCTTCAGTTTGCCACCTTCCTTCCTCAGAAATCAGAAGAAGTATGGAAAAATGAACTTGATGATTATAGTTTGTGACTAAGTTAGCTCCCACTTGGGTCCATCTCTTGCCTGTGAGGAAAGAGCAAGATGTGCAGGGGCAGGTGGATTAAGCAACTGTATATAATCTAGCCCTGAGATGGAAATCCTGCAAGCAGCAGATGTCAGGTCCTTTGTCAGTCTCCCATCAAAAACTGCCTCCTCATTGTTTTTAATAAATCTGAGCATCTAGTCTAACACTGAATTAGAAAATTTTCTTCCTGATTAATTTTTTTCCCCTAGTGGCAGCAGCAGCACTAAAGTGAAAGCACATGAGGGCACTGGGAAGAGCCGAAACGCACCAGTTAATAAAAGGGGACCTCCTTATTGTCTTAGAAAATAATATTTTATAGCTTGATAAAAATTATATTTAATGTTTATTATGAAATCTTTCAAGAATACCAAGTAATTATATAAGATATATGAGCTATCAAAAGTAATATAACAATCTCCCCTGTAACTGCTATCCAGCTTAAAAGTTGAGTATTATCAACAGAGTGGAAGTCTCTGGGTACTCACCATTAGTTACATCTATTCCCTATTCTAAGAAGTGACTATTGAATTTTGTATTTTTAATTTCCTGCTTTTCTCCATGCTCTTAATATACATATATGGATCTCTGAAAAATGTTTAGTTTTTATCTGTTTTGAAACTTTATATAAGTAGTATCATGCTGTGGCTATTTTTCTGCAATGTTGTATTGTGAAATCCATTCACATTTGATTTGTACAGGTGTAGTTCATTTCTTTTTATTGTTGTATAGTATGTAATTGTATGGTACAGCACAGTTTATCCATAGTCCAAATGACTATTTCTCTTGTTTTCCTTTCTGGAATAACAAAATGATAAACAATGCTGCTATGACATTCTTATACATGTTTCTTGGTATTCACAGGCAAAAATATGATTAAAGCCTATGATTAAATTCCTACGAGTGGAATTTCTGGGTCTTCGGGTATATTCATCTTCAATTTTACTAATCAACTCTTTCCTAAGGGGTTGTATCTGTCATAAGAAATATACCAATTTTCCTGCATACCAGCAATATGTGAGGGCTATGGTTGCTCTGTGTTCTTGGAAAAACTTGGTGTTATCAAGGAATACACTTCTAACATGATTAGGTATCAGATGTATTTAGGAAAGTGATTCACAGGGTTTATAGATGGATTACATGTGAGAGAAAGGAGTCAAGGAGCATTCCCAGATTTTTGGCTTTAATAATCATTAAAACTTGTTTTTAAGTATCATCCTTCTGATTCTTATTTATCTTAAATACTTGAGATAAACTTTAACAAATACTTTGCTCAAGTCACTAACTGGTTTAAGGGTGGTTTATTTCCCAGAGGAAAAAAAAAATCCCCTATTTGTAAGATCTGCTTTCAGCCACAAGGTGGCAAGCTATGCATCCTCAAACTTAAAGCTCAATGCTGAGGTCAGAGCGAATGTACTGTTCTTAGAAAGTTTATGAAGCAAGGATTTATTACCCAGTAGATTCTTTATGGATATAACACATAAGCTTCTTATTTATTGTAATATCTTCATATCTACCAATTTCCCCCTTCTCTAAAGGATGAATCAGAAGTCTATTATCTTTCTTTCCTTTTTATTTTTTCTTGAATAAAAAAGCCTGCCACTTCTCTGCTAACATCTTAATTTAGCTCCCTTTATTTACAACATATACTAGGCTTCTCAGCCTGATATATAGGATCCTATACAAACTGACTTGAAGCCACATTCTCTCTTCCTTTCCCATCACTCCATATACACACACACAAACACACTCATGCACACACACACATCACTGTTTCTCTCTCTTTCTGTACATTCAATCTCTCAGTGCATGGTGTAGTTACACCAAATTCTTCCTAGATCCTATATCACACTCTTCTATGACTTGGTGAAGGCTATTATCTTTACTCAGAATACTTTCCTCTTTCTCTTCCTCTCAGCTTCACCATCACCTTTCCAGAGCCTTGAGAGTTTCCTCCAGCAGTCAGTCATTTTTCTATATTCCCACTAGTGTTGTCATATTTTATTATGACATTTTTACTCATTTGTCTCCCCCTCACCAATGGAGAGTCACATTAGGTTTTTCTTTGACTCTGTCCCAGACTTGTTCTATGCCTGGCAGCTAGTGGGTCTCAATGAATGTTGACTATCTTGCTAATGAATGAATGAATGAATGAATGTTTTATTAAGGTAAATATAATTTTGAATGATTCATATTTTCTATCAGTATGTATAGTACTTAAAACAGTTTTTATATTGCTAGAAGTTTTATCTATTATTGACATCTGTTGCTATTATAACTAAAAACATTTAAAAGTCAACAAACACTGAATTGGTTGTTAGCAAGAAGCAGAAGATACTGAATTCTTCTGCCCATGAGGAGGTAATCCAAGGGTTGCTGGGGAGATGCCATAGCTCAGGAAACAATTAAGGAAGCAGACAATGTGTGCATATGTAAATCAGTATACTATATACATATAGTAATGAATAATTAATGAACATGATTAAATAAATCATTGGGTTTAGGTGTTGACAAGAAAAGTTTCCATAATTCAGTTGACACATGAAATTTTTTTCTCAGTAAAAATATTATTGATTTTCCACAAAGGCTAAAATTTAACAAAAAACATAATATTAATTTTTTTTTAAAGTTCTCAGTCCAGAGCCAAGAGGATCTCGGTCAAATAGTAATTCCTTTTAATTAAAAGCTCAACTTGCAAATATGTGCCACAAGGAATTAGACGCCATATGCTACACTGTAATGTGAACTTGCTAACTTCACATCTTTAGTCCTGTGATTATAACTCGTTTCTGAACAGTAACTTTTTGCATTTTATCTTCTTGAGTATAGACCTAGGAGATTTCCCCTAGGTTAACTTATGCAAAAATTTTGATTCTATTTTAATTTTAAACTCATTTCAATCAATGTTATTGAATGCCTACCAGGTTCAAAAAAGTGGACTATGTTCTAACATGTTGCTTGTGTCATGCTTGCTCTATTTCTTTTCAGCTGTCATTTTGATAAAGGCCTGCTCTGTGACAGATACTTCTCTAAGAAAAAGAACATAAGACTCAAAAGATTATATTGGTATACTGGGGGATCTTGTATACTTGTTGGGAATTCATAGGTGAAAATTCATCCCTACATTTTTTGCAGAATCTTTTCAGATTCTTTTAAAAATCCAGCAGCTCCAAGACTATGTATGGTCTGGGCCCCAAATTGAGAACTTGATCTTTTTCTTTAAGTGAAATCTGATAGTAAAACCACATTATATTGATTTTAGCCAAGATTCTCAAATTGAGCAGTTTACATCAGCATATTCATTGTTGTTGACTGATATTGGATGCCCACAGTGGGCTAGGCACTATTAATTCAGCCAAAACTCATTAATTCAAGTGAATAACTAGGTCCCCATCAGTAGGGCTCATATTTTACAAATGACCAACCAAGGGAAAAACACACAGCTGAAAGGCAACAGAATTGGCAGGCACTTTCATCATCTGCTGTTAACTGGAAGAGGTAGAACTTAATTTTATTCAGAATAATGCTTCATCATGGCTTTGGAAAGTAATGAAGTCTCAGGGGATCTGAATGGGCTCTTCTAATAAACTTGTCATGACACATGGAAGATTGGTTGAGTGAGGACAGGGGCATCTTATAAAATTTTTAGGGCTGTGGAGAGGTAAAAGAAAAAGATTATTGTTATTCTAGCAATGGAAGAACTTTTATCATTAATGTGGAGGCAGTGATCACTTGGAGGTTCTGAGGGGAGGGAGAGGGAAAAATAGGTGTAATATAGGGGCATTTGGGGGATATTGGAATTGTCCTGCATGATGTTACAGTGACGGATACGGGCCATTGTATATTTTGTCATAACTTACAAAATTGCATGGGATAGAGTATAAACTATAATGTAAACTATAATCTGTGGTTAGTGGCAATGCTTCAATATGTGTTCATCAATTGTAACAAATGTACCACACTAATGAAGGATGTTGTTAATGTGGGAAAGTATGGGAGGGGGAGGAAGTGGGGCATATGAGAATCCCCTATATTTTTTATGTGACATTTATGTAATCTAAAGTTTCTTTAAAATAAAATAAAATTTTTAAAAAAGAAATGAATTCTCACTTTTTCTGTCAAAAATATCAGGAAAACCACACAATTATTTTCTCTGGCCACCCATAGTCTACTCCCTTTGAGGTTAATTTATGGATGAGTGTAATGGAGGGCTAATTGACCTAAGAAAATGAGGGGCATGCTGAACTTAAGTTTCAGATTGTCACTACTCAAAGAGGTCTAGGTGCCTTGCTTTGTTGTAAAGGAGAAATAAAAATTGATATTCTGGAGTTAGAGTTCTCACACTTTTCTATGTGACTTGACATTGCATTTTTCTAATCATAGGACAGAGCTTACTAATGTCTTCCTATCATTACATATTCTTTCAACATATTGGGCATTATAATGAACCAGGCACTTTGTTAGATGCTAAGGATGCAACAATCCAGAAAACAATTTCAGTCCTTGCCCACATGGAGTTTACAGTCTGGTAGGGAAGATAGCTACTGAATGCATAAATGACTACTGAATTACAGCCATTTTATAATCTATGATGAAAATGTACACTGGGCATTTAGAGTGTGTACCAGTAAGTAGCATGACATATAGATCAGTAGATCTGAGTGATAATACACGTGATAGCTACACTTTACTAAATACCTATTACTTGCCAGGCACTATGCTAGGTACTCAGCATTATTTCTTAGTTTTACAACTTATTTGTGAGCAAGAATTAAATATCCCCTTTTGGCAGATGAGGACCCCATACCCTAAATCATTCATGATGGCAGAGACCATTTAAAATATCTCATCATTGGGCTGATCATAGCCAAGTGCTGCCATCATGCCACTTCTCTTTCAGGCTAAGGGTAAATATTTCCTTGTTTAAGAAGCCTTTTTCCTGGCAGCCAACGTTCCATTATCTTTTCAAAGGTCTTGGTTGAAACTCCGATATGTTAAATGTAAATTGGTTTATATATCTGACTCCCACACTGGACTATAGTGTTCTTGAGGAAGGATACTACGTTTTAACTGTGTTTTGTTTCTTTTTACATCCCCTGCATCTAGCAAGTTCACTACTTGACATTTATAGATACTTAAATTTTTTAAAAAGATTTATTTATTTATTTACTTTAACCCATTTTTACCAACCCCCCCCCATTTTTGCTGTTTTTGTGTCCATTCGCTGGGAATTCGCTGTGTCTGTTTCCTGCCCTCTCTTCTCCTCCTTCTCCTCCTGTCTTCACCAGGATTTGATCCTCGGAAACTCCGATATGGGAGAGAGGCATCCTACCATCTGCACCCTTAGTTCCTGGTTTTTTGGCACATGTCGTCTTGGCTCTTCCTTGTGTCACTCTCCTGTTAGGTCATCATCTTGCTACATGGCTCAGCAGGGCCTGACGGCACACCTGCGTGCAGGGCCTGACAGCCCGTGTGCCTTCTATATTTTTCTCTTTTTGTAAATTTTTACCAGGAGATCCCAGGGATCAAGCTCAGGTCCCTCCATATGGGAGACGAACGCCCAACCATTTGAGCCACATCTGTCCCCCTGCTATATCTCTTAAAGTTGACCAAAGATACCTAGAGTTAGTCATTTCCCATACAGGATGCTCATATAATAAATCAGGCTTGGTTTATCACCAGCATTCTAAAAACCAGACCTAGAGAGAAAAACTAGGTCTGGGGACACATGCATGGTTTCTAATATAGCAAATGTTTAGCCCACCCTGATTATCACAAAATCAGGACAGCAAGAATATTCGCAGATACTTAAGTTTTGATCAAACCATTGTTCAGTGACATAAAATTTGTTCTTATAGTGTATAGCAAGAATGCAACACATACTTGAAAACAAGTATACCATTTCATTTGAAATGCTGAGAAAATATTTGAAAGGCAAGTTGTTCATTGAGAAGTCTCTAGAATAGAGCATGCACCTCATATACAACACATATTAATTTGAAGATTTAAAATGGACACTTTTTTTTACTTTCTAAATGTTGATGGATATTATAAATGTCATTACATAGCAACTGGGTTTCAACCAAAGAATCCACTTAGATAATTAAGCCTGGCACTTATTTCTCATTCTCAGCTTGCGCTAATCATAACGGGACAAAACGTGCTTTTAAAAAGTTACAGTTTTACAATATCAGGCAGTGTCTGATAGAATCAGTGATTCTGGAGCTGGAGCTCCAGGAAATCCTTTGGTTCAGTCTTCTGCTTCAGGAAGACCCGTTCAGGCCTGATGGACTTAACACACTGAGCAATGATGACCATCTTGGTCTCCTAACTCATGACCTAATTAATGTCTGCTATTCCTATGACTGCCTATGTCTTTACCTAATACTATCTTTAAATCACTATTCAATGTTAAAGAAAAAAGGAAAGAAAAATTGGGGACACTCATGTCCTTCTCTGTATTTGGACAACTCACTTGTTTCAGAGGGAAGGTCCAACTCAAATTCCCAACCTGTATAGAAAGCCGTCCTGGTTCGCCTCATCTGAAAGTGCTTTCTCCCTCCACATTTTATCACTCAACATGTACACTATTTAGCTTGAAAATTATACCAAGTGTTTTGGAATCACTTAGTATCATTTATTTAAATAAGAATCTCAGAGATGCATGTGTTCTGCCCTACAACTAAATTGCCATTCAATTTTGAATAGCATCTTATCTTATATTTCTTGATATTCCCCCAAGCATCTAGCAGAATAGATGCCACTTGAATATACTATTGTAAGGGCTCAAAAAAAAACTTTGAAATTTAGTTTATTTGCTAGAAAAAAAAATCCAACTTCTTTTTTAAAACAAAATTAAACTCCATTTAAATAACTCTTATCTTGGGTAACATTTCTATGAAATTTTGTTCAATATCAGGCTGCATTCCTTGTGCCAAGCACAGTGGTTAGCACATAACAACTCTTCAGTAAATATATGCTGAATGAAGGAAATCGAGAAAGAATCCAAATGTGAATTTCAACCACATTTGACATTGAGCTATCCCAAAACATGATGGTGGGTAAATGAATAAATGAATTCATACCACTACATGTCCACATTTGGGAAAAAAAAAAACACTATGCATAATGCTATTGTGATTTATGTTTTTGACATATTTAACAAAAATGTTGATCTTTTAAAACAAAAGCCTGACATTTTTGAGAACTCTTTCTAACATAATCAGTGAGAAGTAAAGACTAGATGACTGTAGCAGTTTGATATTATTGATGAATTCCAAAAAGAAATATTGGTTATGTTTGTAAACAGGTCTGTTCCCCTGGGCGTGATACCCTTTGACTATGTTAAATTCAGAGGCTTCACTTTTACATGATTAAATTAAGATTAGGGCTTTTGATTCGGTCATGTCATTAGGACATTGAGTCCCTGCCCCCTTGGCGGGCAGACACTCACACAGAAAACTACATGGCAGAGGAGAGAGCTTAGTTTTGATGCTGGAGCCCCAGGGAGAGAGCCAAGCCTTTCACCTGATAGTTTACAGTGGGCCTTGTGGAGAGAGCAGAGCAGCTGAGCCCGGAAAGAAATGAGTCCCCGGAATACAGACGAGCCTTATGCCACCCTGCAGTTGAGATGAGAAGAAGCTGGGACCATGGAGCCTTTAAAAGGAAAAAGGAAGGCTGAACCCTTGCAGACATTGCCTGCCATCTTGTTTCAACACATGGCAACAGAGTTTGGTGAGGAAGTAACTTTGAGTTGGACTTTTGAGGATCTTGTGACTGTAAACTTCTACCCCAAATAAATACCCTTTATAAAAGCCAACATATTCCTGGTACTTTGCATCAGCTACCCCTTTTGGCTGACTAATACAATGGCCTTTGGACAACAATTGTCAGTTGGATGAAATCATGCTTTGCTTAGGGACCTGGCATTTCTGCAGCAACGGCAGCACTGGGAGCTCACTGAGAGGGCCAAAATATGTCGTAGCACAGGGCAAGGTGGCCCAGCTTCCAGGCAAATTTCAGATACTATCCCAATTTCAAGTGGAAGATGGTAAAATGTGAAGCCTAAAATCAGTCTTGTTCTTGTAGTTCTTGAGTAGCTTGTTCTTAGTTTCAGAAAGTTTAAGTAAAACAGCAAAATGAACACCAGAATTGCCACACTGATGCTTGGGCCTTGGTGCTGGCTCTGTCTGTAAGTGGCTGTGAGACCTTAGCAAAGGCACTTATCTTCTCTGGTAGACAGATTCTTCTTCCAAAAATATTTAGGGAACTAAGCTAAAGCAGTGATTCTCTGTTGTGTTGTAGAGATTCACTGGTCTTATATTCGTTTATGTGAAGCAATGCAAATATCTTGATATTAATAAAACTAATTCACTTGCATTTGCTGTAGAGGAAGAAAAAGGAGACAGATTACAGTTAATGCAACTACAATATAGCACAGTCTATTTTCACTAGTTAGAACTATTGTAAGGGACCCTAACCTAAGCTGTGATAATACGTGATGACTGTAATGCTCTCTTTACCTCGCAATATTTTGGGGGTGTCATAAAAACTTGGATATGTTTATAGGAATGAGTTGCCCCTTCATACCTGCCATAGAGGGAAAAAACTGCTGAGAACAGTGGGCAAGAAGTTGGCTAAAGTCCTTGTGAGCACTGAGCAGCAGGGATTCAGATCAGAACCAACCCCAAGAGACTAACTTTGCAAAGTCCCTGGGGACACTGCAGATGTCTCTGAAAGAAGAACTCCAAACTCCATTAGAGCCCCACTCAGGGATGGGACTATGCTTTAATTTGGTAAGATTGGAAGAAAGCTAGCTGGGGGAAAACAGTAAGAAAGAAACTATTGAATAAGTTTAAAATACCTTGCTTTAAATATTACCATAAATGGCACCTTCATTTCTTTTCATTCCTTATAATGTGGCTTAATTAATATTTATACTGGTTTTTATTTAATAAAAAGCTATTCTCATAGAATTATGCTGAATCATGGTTATGGGTCTTGAGATTCTATAATTGTCAAATGGGTTGGATGAAATATTACCTGGGGCCCCTCTTAACAGTCAATTAATCAGTGATTTTTCTCATAGAGTAGGTGCAAATGCCTGGCTACCATGCCACCTGGTGGCAGCTGCTACCTGAACTCTAGTTACCGAGCTACGGGGTAATTATTCATGGTGGGCTTTTTTTTTTCTAGGTGTTTGCAGTTTCAATCTAATTTAGTGATAACATCACAGTCCAAGTTGATGAATGTATAAGTTTGAAAGAGACTCAAGAAATAATCTTTTCCATACAACTTTTTGTGAGGCATACAAAATGTATTCTCTTTTTAGATGACTCCTAGATTCTTCAACTTCTATTGTGTCACCATTTCTGTGTTCAGCCACATTTGAAGTTCTTCAAACCCCCAGACAAAACTAAAATAGATGTAATTAAAAGACCATATAAGTGGCCTGATTGTCTATAAACATAGGTGTTCTTAATATTTCTAATAGATGCCTCTGACATACAAAATACTCTCAATAGGTACAGTACACTCAAATTGTCCATAAAATGCCTCCATCAGCTGAAATCATGGGCTGTCAAAAATAGTAGAGTGGGACAATCAGCATGGTTGCAGGGATTTGGATTTAAACTACTACTTATTTGCTGCATAATACTAGGGAGATTATTTAATTTCAGTGAGTCAGTTTCCATTTGTAAATGGAAAAAATTCCCACCTCATAGAGCTTGTGTGCAGAGTAAAGTGACTGGAACACAATCGTGTCTGATAGATACTAGGCAGCTTTGCGAGGCAAACAGAGCACTGTGGATGCCTCTGAAGGAAGGTTTTCAACAGCTAGAAAATCAGCACAGGGCCTGGAACATAGTATGTGCTCCATATGCATTTCTTGAATGAATGTATGATTCTTACTCACATTCAAAAGATAGTTTGGAGGGTTATTTGATAAGCATTGCTGTTGCTCAGATTTATATAGGAGATGGTTCTGACCACAAAATAGGTGCTTGTGAGAAGGGAACCCAGATCATGTAACATATCGCTATTGATGAAGTTACTTGCACTAACTCATGTCAGCTTCCCTTGTAAACCTATGAACTCACTGAAGGTAGGGGATACATCTTAAATATCATTAAATCCCCCTACTGACCACAAATATGGCCTTATCAATAAATGTGTAATTGAATTGAATACTGCTGATCCCTCACCTACCCTCTGTTTCCAGATGAAACTTTACTTGATGAAGTAATTCTTTTTCTCTTGTGCCCAAGAAAATGAAACTCCAGTCAAATAGAACAAGAAGCTCCTTCCCAGACACATTATTAAAACCAAATAGCAACCAAGTGTTTCCTCAGAAACTCCTTCAAAAGTATTGTTATGAAAGGGGTTCATAAAACTTCATTGCCAGTTTCTCTTCAGAAAAGCAGGCAATGCAAAATAAATACAATGATATTTCTCTACAGCCTACCTGGCAACTTGCAACTCAGTTTTATTGTGTAAACAGAAGTTACTGGTAAAAAGTTGGCTATAACGAGGGTTTAAGGGCTAGATCAAAAAGTCCCCCCAAATTTTGAATTGGTGTAAAACATGGCAAAGGAAATCCTCTGTCATAATGTTACAAACTAAATTGATAACTGGTTATATAAGAGGAGAGTGGTTAAAGAGGCTTGTGTAGCCTCAGAAAAGCACAGCTGTCTGTAGTCAAGAGGAAAGCCACCAAGTTGCCACAGATCCTCTAACCTTGTTCCACTTTCAAGTGGATTGCAGGATAAATTTTGTGAAAACTGTGCTATAAAAAACCCTGACGCAGTCCTTTCTGGGGCCTGCAAACTGAAGAGGGTCAGCTTTACTTAAGTGATTGGCTTCCTGTTTTTCTTAATTATACAAAATGAGGACAATGCAAAACACAGCTGGTAGAAATTCAGATGTTGCTAAGAGCCTGAAACACATAACTGCTTTGTGAAGAAAAAAATACCAAAACTACCGGCTGGTTAGGGGCGAGCAGCAGTGACACATTTCCAGCGGCACACTTAATACGCTGAAAGACTGATTTCACATCAGAGAAGAAGAGGAGGTGAAAGTTTTACTGTAGGTTAGAAATGGTGGCCCTTAACTAAGACCCTAACCTGTTACTGAATAGACTAGAAAGGAAGAATGGAAAAAGGCATGAGGGGAGGGGATTGAATAACCAGTTAATAGGTGATGAACAATTTATGATGATTCCTAGAGAGTGGCAAGGAATTTCTTCTGTATATATTAAAACTCAAACTGCCCTAGGCAATGAGAAAGCAAGTTGCAAAGTGTGCTAATGGATAACTAGTAGAGTATGGTTGGGAAGAGAGATAGAATTGCTTGACCAGACTTTGGAATAAGTATTAAATATTGTGTGACATTAAAGAAACTACTCAAATGTTGGATGACCCCTTGGTGTATCCCTACTCATCTTTCAAGACTTAGCTCAAGTACTACGTCCTCTAGAATGCCTTTTCCCAACAATCAGGCTGAAATGACACATATTCTTTGTGCTTTCTCAGGATGGAATAGCACTTACCAAACTATCAAAATTAGTTGTATAAACTTCCGCCATCCTGCTATATTATGAGCTCTTTGAACATAGAGGCTATGACTTAATAATTTTTAAAATTCCTCCAGCAACTAGTATCGTCCAAACTCTTAAGACAAGCTCAATAAATGTTAATTGAATTAATCAACCAATTTGAATGAGCAAGTGGTTGAATAAAAAATATGTATGTCTTCATGTGTTCAATCTCATTGCTAGAGTATGCAAATAAATTCAGATCAACACACCTTTATTTTACTATGTACCTACCTACTGCATGTCAGGTCTATGCTCAATAACATAAGAAGAAAGGGAGGCTCCTAAATCTGAAAATTGGAATTAAATAGTGTTGAAAGACTATTGCAGGTTTGAAGCCCTGAGTTTCAATTTCATATAGCCATTAATGACTACCCAATCACTATATTGTATAGAACATACTCTTTTGCCTGACCTTGGCCAGAGCTCTCTCATAATATCTGTTTTCCTCCTCCATTATGTTAACAAACCCCAAAATTTTAGTTATATATAAAAAGGTAAAAGGAAATTTCTTCTATAAAAGAGAACTCAACAACCCTAAGAAGTAAGAAAATGAGCTTCAAAAAATTGCTACTTTAACCCTCCTCAGTAGTCTAGTATGGTATGGAATGAGGTCTCCTGGGGAAGAGAGGTCATATTGCAGAATTAGGATTTGGAAAAAAGTCTTAAGTGTTGTGTGACATAAAATAAAATTGTTCACATATTTTATGACACTTTATGCTGCCTCATCTATGTGCATCCACAGCACTCTATGCACACTTTTAATTTAGATCGGATCTCACTGAATTCTAATAATTTTTCTTTTCTTTTCTTTTTTTTTAAGATTTATTTAATTTATTTATCCCCCTTTGCTGCTTGTGCTTGCTGTGTCCATTTGAGGTGTGTTTGTCTGTGTCTGCTTGTCTCCCTTTGTTGCATCATTTTGCTGTGCCAGCTCACCGTGCCGTGCGCCAGCTCACCACATCACACGGGCCGTCAGCTCACTGTGCTGCGCGGGCCGGCTTGCCTTCACCAGGAGGCCCCGGGAATTGAACCCGGGGCCTCCTAATGGTAAACGGGGCCCCAACCACTTGAGCCACATCTGCTTCCCTAATAATTTTTCTTGTGTCTGTCTTTCCTCTCTAAATTGTGACATTCCTGAGAGATGAGATAACACTTGGTCTCCATGAACTCTGTTTTTTCAATGCCTGGAACACAGTAGGTACCACATAGTAGGTACCACATCCCATCACTAGTTTTGTCTTTCACCTTGTGGAAGATCTAAAATCTACTCGTGTGAATTCCGTGAGCCTGGGTCTTTTCTAAATCCTGCAATGCACGGTTCCTTATTTTCTATTACCCTTGTCTGTGAGGCTGTCTTTCTCCTTCCCTGACCCCCTCACCACTTCAGTGCAGAAAATATACTTTGGGTGCATGCTTGGCCACACCCTGGACTAGACATGTGCTTTACGATTAATTTCTCCAGAAAATGCCCTCTGCATTTCAATCTATTCTTTTCTGCCAATTTCTTCGTGGAGTGAAGTTAAGCTCGTGACTCAAAGCTGGAGGACTAGGAAAGGGGGTTGGAGGAAAATCTGTCTTTTGACATTTAAAAGATATTTGCTAAAATTACAGAACAGTTAGCACTTCTGTTTAATAGTGAGATTTATAAACATTTAAAATAGCCTAGCTCTGTGTCCTACTGGGCACAATGGCTTATCCTCTAAAAGGAATACATGGAAAAAAGGAGAAACCCATTTTTGCCATAAATACAAGGTTTAAGCTTACAAGTAAGCCACTTCTCATTCTGGGAAGTTTTCCTCTCCTTCTTCTTCCTTCTCTCCTCTCCTCCTCATCCTCCTACCTTCCCTTCCTCCTCATCATTCTTATTCTTATTTTTCTTTCACATGCAGAAGAAACCTAGGACTATATTATACCCATTTTACAGACAAACATCCTCAACTGAACTCTTGCAATGAACTGGTGCTTAGGAAGTGACACAGGCCAGTCTTGGTCTCTACCATTATTTCTTCTTGGTAGCTCAGCATGGGCCCCCTCCCCTCCTCCTGCATACGGAGCGTCAACTACCCACATGCACATCCTCCTTTGTGTACATAGTCAGTGCCTTCTCCCCACTCATAGATCAGAAGCATACTTCTCTTATGAGCAGCTTGAACAGAAGAGACAAGTAAGTGCAAAAAGCTTCAGATTTCCAGTTGAGGTTAACAGTACAGATCCAGAACAACTGAGCAAGTGGTGGGTGTGTGAGATGGAGGAAAGGTCTGGGCTTCCAAACAAGTCCATCACTTTGGGGAACAGATGGAAAACATGCGTAAAAGGCATGGTGAACCACAGCTGATTAAATGACAATGTGAACATTTTGGGTCTAATAATAACTTTAATTTATTGGACACATGCATAATATCAGGCACAATTCTGGGTACTTCCTCTGCTTCTTCTCAGTTTGTACTGACAACAAATCTTTGAGATAAATAGTCCTATCCTCATTTTACACAGAGGAAGCCGAAGCTCTGAGAGATTAAGTGGGGTCTAGGTTGAAATCCACATCTTTTTAAATATGATGTTTTGGTATATGGCAAAAATAGTCAGAATTTTTTGTTTTCTATTAAGAATTAATAGAATTATTTTAATTCTATAAAGAGGCATGGTCAATTATCAACACCTTTAAATGTGCTGGCTCATGACTTACTTTGACCAAGAGAATATAGCAAAAGTGATGTTATGGCAGCTTGAGCTTAGACCTCAAGAGGCCTTGCTTCTGGTCTCCTTCTTGGGACCACTGCCAAGAGAGCCATGTGAACAAGCTTGAGCTAGCCTGCTGCAGAATAAGAGACCAGGTGGAACAGAGATAAGTTCTAAGCTGAGCTAGTTTCGGCCAGTCAGCTCCCAGCTGAGATTAGCGAAGCCTGTCCAAGAGCAGCAGAACCCACCTAGCTGAGCCCAGCTCATCAAATCGACAACCTTCCAAGTGGTGGGAAAGGCAATACACCAAGTGTCCTGAGAGTTCCCGGATGTTCTTGCTGGGTAGGCAAAGAATGCAACGGGCCATTTCTATGGGCTGTTTTTGCAGTGAGGGATGAGGTAATGTTTCCCTTGAAGATAAAGAGCAAGTTTACTCTAAAAGAAGTGGACTCCCTCATCTTGGTGTTCTTCGTTTGTCATGCACAACTGTGTGCACAGCTCTAGACCCCTCTACATTGCCCCGTGGGACTTGGGGGCCAAGAGGAACCAACTCCATCAGCAGCCTGCTGCCTAATGCTCATGTTGCTTTTTGTGCTGTAAGTAATGAAGTCCTTTGTCTCTGACCCAGAAGTCTCCTGTCTCCCATCAGCATCCAAGAAACAGTAACAGGCTAACATATTAGCACAAAAATAGAATAAAACCTCACACATAATTTTCAGCTAAATAAATGGTTGTTGGTTTAAATCACTATGTTTTGAGTGGGCAGCAATAGTTAATTGACTCAAATGTCTATATCTAACTCCTCTGCTAGTGTTGTCCAACATGTGGTAGGTAAGTGGCGGATAGATGATGGGTGGGACAATTTTAGGGGTTAACTGGAAGAATTTTTTTCTGTAATTTTAACTACTTTTAAATATTCAACTATTTTCACAGTTACCATCTCAGAAGCAAGTGATGTCAGTTTTCCATTTAGGATAGTTATATAAAGTTAAATAAAAAAGTGAATTGATTTCAAGAAAAGCATTAATTCAAGGTGGTACTTGAATATGGCAAAGACTAAAATGGTGGAACATAAATGATTGATTTTTAGGAATCACTATATAAACCCACACTGATTCTTGAAAGAAACAGATACCAAAAAAGGATGTACCACTAACCTTAAGGTGGTCTGGCAGGTACTGAATAATGTTGCACCTCAAACACAATTGAGGATAACAGTTACCCTACCTTGAACCACATACACATAAGATCGCCTTTTCCTCAAATATAGCAATTTGGAGAAAAAGAACCAAATGCCATTAACATCTAGATTGGAACCACAAACATCCTATTGGAACAGGAAAAGGGGCCGTTAACATAAAAGCAAATGTTCTGTTTCTATTATGTCAGGGGAAAACCAGATGCTGCAGGAAGGAAAAGCTGCCCAGGAATCTGGGTGATATTATGGCACTGCCCATTTCTATTTCTCATAGATTTCTTCAAAGGGAAAATGTTAGCCTGCTAAAATGGCTTATCTTTCTGCTCTAGGCTGGCAAACTCTGAGTCACTCTCAAAGCTCCTCATGAAAAACTTAGAAGCACTATGAAAGCTTCTTGATGAGAGACTCAAAGCTGCCTTTAAGAAGCCTTCATAGTGTTCCTATTATGGGCAGTGCCATAATAGAAAGTTTGAGCCTGGAATTCTTTTCTCAAAGGTCACTTTCTTAATGAGGCCTGCCCGGACCCCTCTATTTAAACTTGTTAGCTCCTTTGCCCCACACTCTCCAAGCCCCTTGCTAATCGCACTTATTACATCCTGCCATGTTACATAATTCACTTTTTTATTACATTTATTGGTTATTGTCTGCTTCCCCACACGCAGGAATCGTCTTTTTATTCGCTAATGTAGCATCAGCTCTTAGCACAGTGCCTGGCACATAGAAGGTATTCATTATCTATCTATCTATCTACCGTCTATTTATTGAATAGATGAATGAATGAATTCTACTTTCCATCTCTGGTTTAGTAGAAAGAGATGTTTATAAAGTCCTGAAAACCCACAGATGTTGGAACTTATTAATTCTGCCTTTAAGATTCAGGAAATGTTTCAAGAAAGAGGTGATGAGTTGAGCTTTGAAAGATTTTCCAGGAAGAGGAGAGTAAGTGACTAAAATTAAGGTCTTGTTAACACCAAAAGACAATCCAGGCAGAGAGAACAGCGTGAATACAAAGATGACAGAACACATGGACTGCTTGGAATGGGTGAAATACATAAGTAATAAAAGAAAAGCTGAACTGATACATTTTGATGAAATCAGATACTTTAGTTTATGGCTCATTTCTGCCAATGTTATGAAGAAACTACTTGTATTTTTAGTACCTTTATTCATATATATATATATATATATATATATATATATGCCTACAATCTTAAAATCTGTCAGAATTGCTTACTTTCATACTTACTGTCCATAACTTTCTTGATAGTTTGGACTACTACATCTTGGATTATTATATTACTGTCATGTGAGCGTGCGTGTGTGTGCGTGTGTGTGTGTGTGTTTATGTATGTGTTTTCTACCCCGATAGATCTAACCTTCGGTAGTATAAGGATGGGCCCCATGATATCTGTTTTGTATTCACTATAGCAGGATGTCTATAAAATAAATTAATAGGGAAGCGGGTGTGGCTCGATCGATGAAGCTCCCGTTTACCATATGGGAGGCCCCGGGTTCGCTTTCCAGGGCCTCCTTGTGAGGGCAGGCTGGCCAGCCCGCGCGGCGGGGTGGGCTGATGCAGCAAGACCTCACAGCAGGAAGCGGGTGTGGCTCAATCGATAGAGTTCACGTTTACCATGTGGGAGGCCCCGGGTTCGCTTTCCAGGGCCTCCTTGTGAGGGCAGGCCGGCCCACGCGGCGCGGTGGGCTGATGCAGCAGGACCTCACAGCAAGGGGGAGAGAAGCAGACACGGAAAAAAAAAA
>JAQZBX010033583.1:0-25337 GCA_029593785.1 Cabassous unicinctus | reverse complement strand
TGGTAAACGGGGGCTCTATCCACTGAGCCACACCCGCTTCCCTGATAACTTCATTTTAACCCCAACATATTTCCTGTTTGTAAGGCCTTGAGAAAGAACTCCCTTTCCAACATTCCCAGCTTCCTTCCCCTCCAAACATCTCTCAAACCCACCAACCAACCAAACAAACAAAATCTAAAACCTTACACCAGTCTAGGGAAAAACAAAAACTTTTTACAGAAGATTTCTCTAAGAGTAGAGTCTTCTGCAGAGCAATTGGTGGCACTTGCATTGACAACTCTTAGTCACTTTCAAGAATCTGGTCTTTATGAGAGGGCTGCCCAGCTATTTAAATATTGCCCAACACAGAGTCTAATCATGTAACACATGCACAGATGGTGCTGGAATAAATGCACTGGTGGACTCTGAAGGTAACTTCCATCATTCTCAGTTACATTTTAATTTGTTTTGTAACTTATTGACAAGGGATTTGATTAGAGTAGAAAAGCTGCTAGGCAAGTTTCCAAGTTGCTTGAGCTATGTGTCTGGTAGCCTCATGTGAAAAACAGAAAAAAAGTAACCATGTGAGTTTGTGTGTTGTTTGGTTAGTTTTAGGTTTTTAAAACCCTGCCTTTGTATGATACTTTATAAAATATGACCCTCCCCACCTCAGATAACTGAATAAAACAGTAGCTGATGCTGTATCAAGAGACCTAGACAAGAAACACATAGACTTCGACTTTCACTTGGCCTTTGACAGTGGGCACATAGAGTACAGTGAAGTAGACATAAGTACAAAGATATTCTCCCTAAAAGAAAGAACAGAACTCATCTAGGAGCTAGGTGCTTGCATTATGGTTTTGGATTTTAATAACTGGTTGTGTGGGCAAACTCACCTAAGCCCTCTGGCCTCACATTCCTCATCTGTATAATGAATTGCATTAAATCAGAGGGATTCTCTGCCAAAAAGTTTGAAAGTAGTCTTTAGATAAAATTACATGGGGAAAGAATTATATAAAAGAGAGCTGTGGTTAAAGCAGGGCTGTCCAAGTCTCTAGAATCCAAAAATGCAGATGAGACTTCACTGATACACACTGTAGAGGCTTCCAGGGAGTGATGGGGCTAGGGGCCATGGTTTCCTCCGGATACTGAAGATACAGTCTGCAATACAAGATAATGTGACATGCAGGAGTGTGAAGCTTCTCTTCTAAAATGGCAAATTAGGGATTTTTGTGTGCAGGTGTGCTGTCTGTGTAGTGATGGCAAAATAAATCCGTGCTTGTTCCAAACTGTGGATTTTTAGATGGGTCATTTAGTCTTCAGCATTCTGTTACCTTCAGACTATGAAATTCTGAGTCATGAATCCTCCCAAGTATAGGAAGACAACTTGACAAATACACCATCCTCTGAGATAATCATCTATTCCTTAAACGCTGAATTCCTGAAACAACCCCTCACCATCAGAAATTGGCATATAGTAGTTTTAAGCAGAGTCCCCAAAGTAATCCCCTTTCTGGGTGATTTCATTAACCACTTGTAGTGACTTTCCCTGATGTGGAGATGGCTTTCTTTCCTATCTGATGGTAGAAAGGGAAGTACTCATCCCTTCAGCGTTTATTTAGTGTCTGCCATATGGCAGGCACCATGCTCAGTGCAAGAGATCAAAAGAAAGCTCCCCTTCTTCAAGGAGGTTGAGGTACAGAGCGGGAGACTGCCATGCAGACCAGCAATCACGGTGCATCGTGACGAGTCCCACGACTGGGGTCTGAACCAGGTGCTAGTAGGAGGGTAGTGAGCTAAACTAAACCAGCCAAGGGAGAGGGACCAGGGAAGGCTTCCCTGAGGAGGTGATGTCTAAATAAGCTGAGGAGGAGAGTAGAAGGAGGAAGAGTGTTCTAGGCAGAGGAAACAGCATTTGGGAGAGTAGTGAGACCAGATACAGTGAAATGGGCTGAGGAGCTTAAGCACTTTGCAATCATCTAGACCTCAAGACTAATAGTAACACATGAAGCCAGGAAGGAAACACAGAGCACTAGGAAAGGGCTAGAATTCCAGAATATAAGGAATTGGTTAAAAGGGCGGGAAAGAAGTAAGGAGAGGAAAATGGAGCATCTTCGTGTAGTTATATCTATCCTCAGCACATGAGCTTTGGGGCTTAGAGATTGAAGGAGCATCCTACCAGCTCCACTTTTACCACCTAAACGAGGCACATCTCAAACCCCTAGAAGGTTTCCTAATCCCACACTCTTTAGAATGCTTCTACATGACTTCCCATTTGATCCTTACAATAATTTCTGTCTGAAGTGGTATTGTTGTCATTTCACAGAAGGGGAGGCATGTTCAGGGAATTTAGGTGAGTTTTCCAAGCCCACCTAGCAAAGCCCAGGGCTGCAAGACCTAAAATTGGTGCTTTACCCACCCTGTGGCTGTTTCCTCTGAAATGGAGGGGCTCAAGCCTTTCAGCCCTGGCACTTACCCATCTTAACTAAGATCTTTAAAGTTAGAGTTGCCCATTTCCTGGGTTATTTAACAAAGCTTGAGTACAATATTCTGGGGTCTCTGTTTGCTTGGAGGAACTGCAGAAATAATGGAAAGTGAGTTCGAGTCAGAGAGAAAAACTCTGATCCTCTCAGCTGCCTCCTTCCACTCTCCACAGGTGTAAATACTACTCAACAAACCTCATTAGTGCATGGAGTTAAAGGCCTATTTATTTTTACAGTTAAAAAAAGACTGAAATTTTGCTTGGGGTCTCAGAGCTTCCTGCAGTGCTGATATATAAATGCACGGAGCTTGTTCTCTGAAGTTTCCGTGGGGCCTACATTAGCTTTATTTTCCTTGTGTGGGTCCAAGCATCACTGAGCAGATTAGAATCAATTCCTGGAAGACCGTATAATAGAGTGTTGTGGCTTAGCTGCTAAGGGAAATTCTGCTGTGAGTCTTGCTACGGAATATTTTAAAAGCCAGAAATAGGTCAAGAAACTGGAGAAAATCTCTCTCTTCTCTTCGCTCGGACTCCTGATTCTTGTTTGCTTGGATCTGTGTTCAACGTGTCTTTGTTGCCTGCAGTTTGTGTTGCTCTGGATGGTGGTGGACTCCCAGGATTAGAGCAAAATGTACATTCCCTCTGCCTCTCCGCTGGACCATATGGTGGATTTTGTCATATGTAAACAAAATAAGCAAATTTCAAAGAATGCCAGTAGAAGAAACAATAGGTGTGTTTTGTCCACTCTTGAAAGGCTCAGCACAGCACCCCTTTCCATGCAACAGGTACTCTCAGTGTTTTTTTTTATTTTTTTATTTTTTTTTTATTAGAGAAATTGTGGGTTTACAGAACAATCATGCATAAAATACAGAATTCTCAAAAACCACCCCACCACCAACACCTTGCATTGGTATTATAATTGATAATATCACATTTTTCTAATTGTACTATGAGTTAAAGTTCATGGTTTAACTTAGGGTTCACTGTTTGTGTAGTGTACTTCCATGGATTTTTATTTTAATTTTAATTTTGTTACCATATATACAATCTGACATTTCCCCTTTTAGGCACATTCAGATGAATATTTCAGTGCTGTTGATTATGTTCACAATGTTATGCTACCATCACCACCATCCATTACCAAAACATTTCATCATTCCAAAGAGGGACTCTTCATTTTAAGCCTCAACTTCTCACTTCCGATCCCTACACCACCCCCTGGTAACCTATGTTGTAGATCCTGACTCTGTGAGTTTGTTTATTCTAATTATTTCAAATCAGTGAGATCATACAATATTTGTCCTATTGTGTCTGGCTTATTTTACTCAACATGTCACCAGGTTCATCCATGTTGCTGTGTATATCAGGATGTCCTTCCTTTTTATGGTTGAATGATAGTCCATTGCATATATATACTATACTTTATTTATCCATTCATCAGTTGATGGACACCTGGATTGTTTCCATCTTTCAGCAATTGTGAATAATGCTGCTATGAACATCAGCGTGCAGATATCTGTTTGAGTCCCTGCTTTCAATTCTTTTGAGTATATACCTAATAGTGGGATTGTCAGGTCATAAGGTAGTTCTATACTTGGCTTTCTGAGGAACCACCAAACTGTCTTCCACAGTAGCAGCACCATTTCACATTACCAAGAGCAATGAATGACTGTTCCTCTTTCTCTGCATCCTCTCCAACGTTTGTTATTTTCCATTTTTTAAAATAACTGTCATTCTAATGGGTATCTCATTGTTTTTTTATTTTTATTTATTTTATTTTATTTTTTTAGGTACCGGGAGTCAGAGATTGAACCTGGGACCTTGTATGTGGGAAGTCAGCACTCAACCATTGAGCCACATCAGCTCCCCTGAGCTGGTTTTTCCATTTGTTTTTTTCTGTTTTTGTTTTGTTTTGTTTCTAGGGGGCACTGGGAACTGAACCTGGGACTTCCCACGTGGGAAGCAGGCCCTCAGCTGCTTGAGCCACATCCACTCCCTCATTGTGGCTAATGATGGCTACATCATAGCTCCTGATGGCTAATGATGTTGAAAACCTTTTCATGTGCTTTCTGGCCATTTGTATATGTTCTTAAGAAAGATGTGTATTCAAGTCTTTTGCCTGTTTTTAATTGGCTTGTCTTTGTTGTTAAGTTGAAAGATTTCTTTTTATATTTTGGATATTAATTCTTTATAGGATATGTGATCTCCAAATATTTTCTCCCATTTGGTAGGTTGTCCTTTTACTTTCATGTTAAATCCTTTGAGGAACAAAAGTTTTAAATTTTGATGAGGTCCCATTTATCTATTTTTTTTTTTCTTTTGTTGCTTATGCTTTGTGTGTAAAGTTTAAGAAACCATTGCCACACATAAGGTCTTGAAGATGCTTACCCTGTGTATTCTTTGAAAAGTTTTATATTTCTTGCTCTTATATTAAGGTCTTTGATCCATTATGAGTTGATTTTTAATTTTTCCTTTTTTTTTTTGCAGTACCGGGTCCTAGGGAATGAATCTTGTATGTGGGAAGCCAGCACTCAAGCACTGAGCCACATCAGCTCCCCTGAATTGGGTTTTATACTTGTTTTTGCTTGTTGTTTGCTTTTGTTTTCCTTAGGAGGGGCCAGGAACTGAATCCAGGACCTCTCATGTGGAAAGCAGGTATTCAACCGCTTGAGCCATAGCCACTCCCCTGAACTGATTTTTGTATATGGTGTGAGGTAGTGTCCGTCTTTATTTTTATTAAAAAAATTTTTTTTTTTTCTTGAGGTTCCAGGGCTGGAGCTTGAACCCAGTACCTCCTATGTGAGAAGCCGGCGCTCAACCACCTAGCCATACTGGCTCCCCCAAGTTGTTCCCCTCAGTTGCTTACCTGTTGTTGTTTTTTTTGTTTCTAGGAGGAACCACGGACTGAACTCAGGACTTCCCGTGTGGGAAGCAAGCATCTAACCACTTGAACCACATTGGCTTCCCCTTCTTTATTTTGTAAATGGAGATCAAGTTTTCCCAGCAACATTTCTTGAAAAAACTATTCTTTCCCAATTGAGTTGTCTTTGCCACTTTCTCAAAAATCTGTTGGCCGCAAATGTGAGGGTTGATTTCTGAGCTCTCAATTCTATTCAACTGGTCTACATGTCTGTCCTTGTGCCAATACCATTCTGTTTAGATTACTGTGGTTTTGTAATAAATTTTAAGATCGGGAAGTGTGAGTCCTCTGATTTCATTCTTTTTTAAGATGGCTTTAGCTATTCAAGACCCCTTACCTTTCCAAATAAATTTGATGATTGGCTTTTCCATCTCTGCAAAGAAGGTTGTTGGATTGATTGGGATTGCATTGAATAGATAAATTGCTTTGGGTAGCATTGACCTCTTAATGATATTTAGTCTTCCAATCCATGAACACAGAGTGTCCTTCCATTTATTTAGATATTTAATTTCTTTTAGTAATGTTTTGTAGTTTTCTGTGTACAAGTCCTTTACATGCTTGGTTAGATTTACTCATAGATATTTTATTCTTTTACTTGCTATTGTGAATGGAAATTTTTCCTGATTTCTTTTTCTGATTGTTCATTGCTTGTATATAGAAACACTACTCACTTTTAGGTGTTGATCTTGTATCCTGTCGCGTTGGTGAATTCATTTATTAGCTCTAGGAGTTTTGTTGTGGATTTATCAGGATTTTCTGTATATAGGGTCATATCATCTGCAAATAGGGAAAGTTTTACTTCTTCCTTTCCAGTTTAGTTACTTTTATTTATTTATTTTTTCTTGCCAATTGCTCTGGCAACAACATCCAGTACGATGTTGAATAATAGTGGTGAGAGTGGGCATCTTTGTCTTGTTCCTGATCTTAGAGGGAAAGCTTCAGTCTCTCACCATTAAGTAGGCTACTAACTCTGGGCTTTTCATATATACCTTTTATCATTTTGAGGAAGTTTCCTTGTAATCCCAGTGTTGTAAGTTTTTAAATTTTATTTTACCAAGAAAGGGTGCTGTATTTTGTCAAATGCCTTTTCTACATCAATTGAGATGGTCATGTGCTTTTTTTTCTTTCATTCTGTTAATCTTGTGTATTACAACAATTGATTTTCTTATGTCGAACCACCCTTGCATACCAGGGATAAATCCTACTTGGTTATGGTGTATAATTCTTTTAATATCCTGTTGGATTCAGTTGGCTAGTGTTTTGTTGAGGATTTTTTCATCTATATTCATAAAAGATATTGGTCTGTAGTTTTCTGTTCTTGTGGTATGTTTATCCATTTTCAGTATGAGGGTGATGTTGACCTTGTAGAATGAGTTAGGGAGTATTCCCTCCTCTTCAATTTTTTGGGAGAGTTTGAGCAGAATTGGAGTTAATTCTTCTTGGAATGTTTTGTAGAATTTCTCTGTGACTCCATCTGGTCCTGGGTTTTTTTTGTTGGGAGGTTTTTGATTGCTGATTCAATCTCTTCCTACTACTTGGTTTGTTGAGTCAAGGTGAACGGTTTGTGTGTTTCTAAGAATTTTTCCATTTCATCTAGGTTATCTAATTTATTGGCATACAGTTGTTCATAGTTCCACTTATAGTCCTTTTTATTTCAGTGTAGTAGGTAGTAATGTTCACTTTTTTATTTCTGATTTTCCTTATTTATATCCTTTCTCTTTTTCCCTTTGTCAGTCTAGCTAAAGGTTAGTCAAAATTTTATTGATCTTTTCAAGTAACCAACTTTTGGTTTTGTTGATTCTATTTTTTTTAAAAAAATTAATTTATCTCTGCTCTAATCTTTATTTCCTTCCTTCTGCTCACTTTGTGTTTAGTTTGCTCTTCTTTTTCTAGTTCTTCCAGTTTTGAGGTTTGGTTTCTGATTTGAAGTCCTCCTTTTTTAATGTAAACATTTAGAGCTATAAATTTCTCTATCAGCACTGCCTTCACTGCATCCCATACGTTTTGGTAGGTTGTATTTTTATTTTCATTTACCTCAAGATATTTCCTAATTTCACTTCTGATTTCCCTTTTAACCATTGGTTGTTTAAGAGTTTGTTGCTTAATTTCCACATATTTGTGAATTTTTTTCCTTTCTCTCTCTTTCACTTCATTCTGTTGAGGTTGGAGAATACATATTGTATGATATCAATAAATTTGAATTTATTGGGCATGTTTTGTGACCCAACATATGGTCTATACTGGAAAAATATCCATATCTACTCAAGAAGAATGTGTATTCTGTTTTTGTTGGGTGCATATATGTCTGTTAGGTCTAGTTGCTTTAGTGTACTTCCTTATTGATCTACTGACTAAATGTTCTATCTATTATTGGAAGCGGTGTGTTAAAGTCTCCTACTATTATGTAGAACCATCAATTTCTCCCTTCAAGTCTATCAGTATTTACTTCATATATTTTGGGGCTCTGCTGCTAGATGCATATATATTGATAATTGTTACATCTTCCTGTTGAATTGCCCCCTTTATCAGTTTATAATAACCATCTTTGTCTCTTGTTACTGTTTTAACTTAAAATCTATTTTATCCTATATTAGTGTAGTCACCCCAGCTCTCTTTTGGTTACTACTTACATGGTATATATTTTTTCCAACATTTCACCCTCAACTTACTTGTATGTTTGAATTTAAGATGAGTTTTTTGCAGACAGTATGTAGTTGGGTCATTCTTTTTTATCCATTCTGGCAATCTTTGCCTTTTGACTGGAGAGTTTAAACATTTAAAGTCACTACTGATAATACAGGACTTTTTTCTGTCACTTTGCTATTTAGCCTTTGTAAGTCATATTTTTTTTGTCCCTCATTTCCATTAATGCCTACTTTTATATTTATTTATATTTTTGTGTTGTACCATGTTGAGCATTGTCTCATTTCTATCTAGATATATTTTTCAAACATTTTTCTTTAACCATGGGGTTAAAACTTAACCTCCTAAATATGTAACAATCATGTTTGGTTTAATACCAACCTAACTTCAATAGCATGCACATGTACTTTTCTTATACCCCTGTGTCCCCCCATCATTTTTTTGTACTTGTTACTATTTTGTGCACTCTATGTCCAAAAGCCTTGATTTATCATTACTTTTAATGCATTTGCATTTTAGCACCTATAGGAAGTAAGAAGATAGCATGAACAATATAATACAGTAATACTGGCATTTATAATTACCCAAATGGTTATCTTTACTGCAGGTCTTTATTTCTTTAGACTGCTTTGGACCACTGTCTAGAGTCCTTTCCTTTCTGTCTGAAGAACTTTTAGCATTGGTTGTAGGGCAAGTCTTTTGGTGATGAACTCCTGCAGCTTTTGTTTATCTGAGAGTGTCTTAATCTTTCCCTCATTTTTGAAAGAGAGTCTCACTGGATATGTATTTTTTTGTTTTTAGCAATTTTATTGAGATATATTCATATACCAAACAATCCATCCAAAGTGTACACTCAGTGGTTTTTGGTATAATCACAGAGTTGTGCATTCGTCACCATAATCAATATTAGAGCATTTTCATTACTCCAAAAAGAAATCCCCTGAACCCCTTAGCAGTTACCTTTTGATCCTTCTATCCATCCCCTGCCATACATATCTGCTAATCTAATTCCCTCTGTATAAGTTTATGTATATTTATATTTTATATAAATGGAGTCCAACAATATACAGTACTTTGTGTCTGTTTTCTGTCACTTATGATAATTCTGTCTCTCTCTTTTTTTTTACAATTGATGAAAATATTAATATATTACTATTCACTACAGTCCATAGTTTGCTTTATGTGGATTCTAGCTCAGATACCACCCTATTGTTAACATCTTGTACCATTAATGAACACTTGTTCTGAATCGTTGAAGAAAATTCTTAAATTTGTACTCTTAATCACACTCTTCATCTGTAACAGGGTTTACTATGCTCTACAGTCCCATATTTCATCCTTTAGCTTTTCTTTTAGTGACATACCCAACCCTAAACTTTCCCTTTCAACCACAATCATACTTTCATATTGGTATTGCTAATTACATTCACTCTAATATGCTATCATCACTTCTGTCCAATTCCAAGCATTTACAATCAACCTTATTACCAATTCTGCACAAATTTTGCCACTGCTTTCCATTCTCTATCTTCATTCTATTTTCTGGTGACCGATCCTCTAGCCATTAACTCTATGACTTTGCTCATTATATTTAGTTCATATTAGTGAGATTATACAGTATTTGTCCTTTCGTGTCTGGCTTGTTTCACTCAACATAATATCCTCAAGGTTCATCTATGTTGTCATGTGCATCATGATTTCACTTTTTCTTACAGCTGAATAATATTCCATAGTATGCATATACCACATTTTGTTTATCCATTCATCTGTTGATGGACACCTGGGTTGTTTCCATCTTTTGGCAATTGTAAATAATAGGCTGGTAGTTGTTTGCTTTCAGCACTTTAAGTATTTCAACCCACTGCCTTCTTGCCTCCATGGTTTCTGACGAGAAATTTTCACTTAATCTAATTGGGACTCCCTTGTATGTAACACGTTGCTTTTTTCTTGCAGCTTTCAGAACTCTCTCCTTGTCCTTTGCATTCGATATCATGATCAATATGTGACAGGGTGTATTTTTCTTCATGTTTACCATGTTTGGTGTTCTCTGAGCTTCTTGTGCCTACTCACATCTTTTGCTAAGTTTGGGAAGTTCTCTGTCATTATTTCTTTGACTATCCCTTCTGCCCCTTTTCTCTCTTTCTTTTCCTTCTGGGACTTCCATAATGTGTATATTGGAGCACATGATGATGTCCCATAGCTGTGTTAGGCTATTTTCACTTTTAATATTTCTTTTTTCTTTCTGCTCCTCAGCCTGACTCATTTCAAGTGTCTTGTCTTTAAGTTCACTGATTCTTTCTTCTGCCAGCTCCAATTTGCTCTTGAGATGCTCTTGGGCATTTTTCATTTCAGTTATTGTGTTCTTCAACTCCAGTAGTTCTGTTTGGTTCCTTTTTGAAATTTCTATATCTTTTCTTATATTCTCATATTGCGCATTCATTCTTTTCCTTATATCTTTTAGTTTTTTCTCTGTATTTTCCTTCATTTCCTTTAGCATTTTTAAGATACATTTTAAAAAAATACTTCGGTATGTCCATATTCTCATCTTCTTTGTTGGTATTTTCTGGATTTTTATCCTCTTTCTTTGGATGGGCCATCATTCCCTGTTTCTTTGTTTGTCTTGTACTCTTTTGCTGCACATTGTATACTTTAATATTTTAAAATATTAACTCTGGGTTTTATTAGCTGAGTTGTCTGTTTCTTGGTTGTGTAACCAGTTGGGGATGAGTCAGAGATTTCTTGAGCTTCAGTCCTCCTATCAGGAAGGTCTTTCCAAGGTGAATGCTGTGTGCAGTTTTCCCTGTCTTTCTGAACCTGTTTCTTGTTCTGGGCTTTTGCTTGTTCATTGATTTGGAGTTCCCCTGTTTCTAGTTGTTTGGTTGTCGCCTCTGTTTCCTAGGAGACAGACCTCTCTCTCCTGGGTGTTTAAAGCCAGCAGGCCTTTGTCCCATACTATCCACCTCTATAGTCTCTATCATTGTCTCAAGCTGCATTTGCCTGGAGGGCAAATTCTGGGAGGAGGATCACCCTGGAGAGGACTTTCCCACATCAGTATTTCTCAGCCAAAACAGGGCCAGGCCCCCATGAAGGGGATGTAGTCGGGTCCAAAGTGCCCTGGGGAGGGGATCAGGAAGGGCAGAAAAAGCTTCTCTAACCTCTCCCCAAAGCTGAGCTTTCCTGGCCTGCCCAGCAAATGCAGCCCTTCAGCTAACTGTCCCCTGCAGTCCTAAGGAAATGCTGCATCTTTAAATCTCCACTGACTCTGCCCCTTTCTGGGCAGGGTTGAAACAATGGCTGCCACCACCTTTGTCCATGGCAGGGTGGAAACAGTGGCTGCCTCTGCCTTTGTCTGGGGTAGGTTGAAACAATAGCCGCTCCCAGAGTCAGCCCCCAGTGATCCAAATTTGCTAATCAAAAGCCTTGATCACTGATCAGCTCTGCCCATCCCTGTTCTTGGGGAAGAGGATTTTCATGCCCCTTTCTGTCATCTGCGAGCTAGCCAGAGATGAGATCCCAAGGCCACCTGCTGCAAGAGTGGGGAATGGGCACCAGTAGCTGCTGCACAGGGAGAGCAATTTACAGTTCTTTATCTTAATTTATCAGCCTCTTCTTCCTGCTCTTCCTTGGATGCTGCACAGTGTTCTTCTGGCCTTCAGAGTTTCAAAATATTTGTTTCAGACAGTACCTACCTATTTAATATTTGTTTTGGTGGAAGGACTGAGCTCCCTATTCTACCATATTCCCCTCCCCAGAAGTCCCCCCAGCAGTGATCTTTATAAAGCTGTTCTGGTTCCTGAGAAGTCCTCTTAAAACAAAGCAGGTAATAGATTTTCATTTCTTTCTTATTTTTATTTTCCTTTTGGTGTTTACTTTCTAGTCAGAGGTATATGAGTTATCCATTCTGGACTTTATTTTGTAGAAGAATGCTTTGGGTTATAGGAATGCTTTCTAGAAGTCAACAGGTGGAAAGGATTAAGAACAACCCATCAAAACTGACATTCTATGTCACTGTGGGGAACCATTCTTTTTAAGTACTAGCCCCACAACACAGAGTTGTGGATGATGGTTGGGGGAGATCAGTCAAGGGCCATATAAATAGAAAGTGACTTCATTTAATTTTCTTTCAAAAAGAACCAAAAGTTATTCTAGCTGCCCATTTTACAATTAACAGAACAAAATGCTCTTCTGTCCAACTGAATAAGTAATTTTTCATTAATTGATATAGTAAAGAGAGAAGTTAGGTGGAAAATGTGGTAGAGGGTTGGAGGAGACAAACACAGGGTAGTGAATCCTGGAGCAGTCTAGAGATGGCAGTTAAGACTGTAGGACCGTGCTGCAGTTCACTTAGATAAGAGTGCCAATGGGAACTGGGCCTTATGGTACTGGCTCCATACGCCAGAGTAAAATGAAGACCAGATATGCCATTTAAATCTCAATTATGGCTTAAGACTGAGTTTGGAATATTAGTTTGCTATAGGTAGCACTGCTAAATTTTTTTCTGAGGACTTATGTCCTCTCTCTGGGAAGTGCATCTTTTTGCCTAAGTTTGCACTGTTAGGAGGGAGGTGTGAAGTGCTAGAAAGTAGGAACCAGTATCTTTCTAACCAGCCCAATGAACTGAATCAAACTTTATAGTCAGTGGAGTGACAGATGTTTCTTCTAGATCCTTCCTTCCTTGCATATTCTCAAAAGTTCACTTTAATAGAACAAAATGTGCAATCTTTTTTCAACTTGCAATTTCCATCAGTATTATGTGCAATGTTTTGCAACACAATGGATTTTTAAAAATACAGTGGGAATGGTTAAAAAAGATCCCAGTGTTAAGTTAACCTGAAAAAAAAAATAGCAGTGAAGTAAAGCATCTTTAAAACATTTCCTCAAAAGGTAGGAAGGAAAACTTTGGTAGGCATAGACATGAACTGCCCTTCTCAGGAGGGCCTGCACTGGGTGCTTGAGTGAGGTGTCACCCTCAACAAGACAACTCTGGTTGGCAATACATGTTTCCCAGCTTTCCCGCCCACTTCCCTGAGACTTTGCTGATGGAAATTGCAGTTCTACTTCTTCCTGCTTCCTCAAACCCCCCACCCCACTCCATGCTTCCTTTCACCTGTGTTGATCCTTAATAAAACACACCACACCCCAAACTCCATCTTAGATGTCTGTTTCTACAGAACCAATCTGTGACTGTTGGCGTCTATTTCTGAGAAGGCAGGTGACAAGATTTGGATAGGAGATGGCTCACTGGGCCTATCTGGCACTGAGGGCCCTATCAATGTTGCTAGGTGAAGCACAATCAGCTCCTGGTACAAGGTTTGATTGTTAAAACTTTCAACAGTTGTAAATTAGGATGGTATACTGGTGGGAGGGAATGCACCTGTTAGTGTGAGTGTCAAGTACCCTGTGTTTGAGATGTAGGTGAGTGGAGGAAATAGTATCTCTAAGGACAGTAGGATTGGATGGCTATCGCAAATTGCCATTGATACCGAAAGACAAGTAACACCTGAGAACAAGTAAAAATGTAACTTGGCTCTTATCTCTTGCAGGGGGAGGAGAGGGAAATCCAAGGATCAAGCTCAGGACTTAAAAGTCAGAGTGGCCGAATTCCAAAGAAGGGCAAACACACAAACAAGGCATTCTCTTATGCCAAGGCGAGGGCCCTGGTTAGGAAAACATGAGACTCTGACACACTTCATGGGGACTCCTGGGTAGATGCCCCTGAATATTTTGTCTCCCCAGACTCCTTTGAACACTCCCTAGTAAGAATTAGCATTTGCCCAACCCTCCATGCTGAAAGAGAGTGCAGAGGTCTCTCTCCCTTGCAAAGCAACATGTGTCCATCTCGAGATGTGCCCCCACATTCCCTCCTTGCCACAAAACCTATGATTAGGGCTAAGACCTAGGATAATCCTGTCAGGGAGAGCAGCCCAATCCTGCTCTCTTACCCTTCCTTTCAAAGTGTTGATTCTAAATTCCTCACCACTATCTGCTTCTGGAGAATGTATCATGTGAAAGGAAGGGTAGCTTTAGGCAGTCACAAGATCATTTTTCAATATCAGTGTGAGAAACTGGGAATACAACACAGGAGAGCACATGAGTTTGCATTTTGACAAGACGTAACTGCAGTAGTACTGTTTCTAGGCAAAACTGTGAAGTAGGCAGGATTTATCTTTAGAGCGCCTCCTATCATCCTATCTGCCCCCCCCCCACCCCACTGCCAAGTTTTCTCTTCCCAAACACTTCCTGCTCTTCTTGGTGCCCCCCAGCATTATGGTTCCTTATGATCCCAGTCTCTCTTGCTTGGTCTCCCCCACATCAAAATGTATCTCTAATTTCTAATACATGTAGGTATTATCAGTGGACAGTGTCTTAAGCTGTTTCTCTCACAAAATGTTTACCCTTTAATAGCTACTGTCAATCGGTATTAATTAAATACTTATGATGTGCCACAAGAGTGCAAAAGAATGCAGTTTCCTGCCCAGCAGCTTGCCCTTTGTCAATGTTGTTGTCACACTGCCCCTTGAACAGCTTTTCTAAAATGTTAATTGATCATGTTGTTCCCCTTCCTGGGACTCCTCCGTGGCTCCTGTGACCCTCATGCAAATTATACCAATGATGATAAAAACTATCTTTTACCAAACAATTTATATATGCCAAGCACTGTCCAGAGCCTTTTCTATGGATTAGCTCTACAGCTCCTCAGCATATCCCTACAAGGAAGGTAAATTATTGTTTCCAATTTTTAGCTCTGATTCAGGTGTAAGGCTGTGATGCCAGATCCTAACTTCTGCACCACAGGGACCTGTATACCTTGGCTCCAGCTTCTCTCTCCAGTCTCACTCAATCTCTCACCATTCCCCAGCCTGAATTCACTGGGTTTTCCTTTGCTTCTAGACCTTTGTCTCCCAGATCCCAAAATCCCACCTGATCTCTCTTCACTTAGCCTCTGTTCATGCTTTTAGTCTCCATTTAAACATCATGTCCCTTGTCAACTTCCTCATTCTTCTCTTACAAGGTTGGGGAAGACAGTCATCCATGTGTTTACCCTTATTATGACATCTGTTTGTCACCTCCATTGGTCTGCAAATTCCTTGAGGGAGAGATTCTTGCTCAGTGCCCTGTACTTTTAGCACCTGCAATAGAGTAGATGCTCAAAAAAGTATTTGTGGTATAAATGAATGAATGGACCCCAAGGGAATTCAGGGGATGGGAATTTCATTGTGGTGGTGGAAGCATGGGGGTTGGAAAAGTTTCTTAGTTGGGGAGGGGGTTCTTTTCCAGCATCACTGAATATGGGCTATGGTTTTTTTATTCTGCCCAAGTAAAAGACCTGTTCTCTGGGGCATGAGGGTGACAGATGAGCAGCTGAGTCATAATTTCTCACTTCCACCTAAATGGCTTTCTTGATCTTATCAATGGGAAAAGGAGGAAATGGGTGACAGCAGCAGATAATTTGTCCCTAGGGAGTTTCAGGCACCATGAGGTATTAGGAAACGTGAGTCACAGGAATCCTAATCCAGCTCCCCTCTGTGTGGCCCCTTGGCTCCCCATTGCTCACAGGAGGAAGTTGACTCAGCTGCTTAGCCTGGTGGAGAGAGCATAGGCCCCTGGTTGGGACCTGGACTCAGACCCTGGCTCAGCCATCTGGGAAAGTTATTTAACCTCTCTAGGCCTCAATGTCCTTCTCTGTAATATGGGACAATATTTACTCTTTTAGTATAAGACATGGAATGAATTTATGTAGCATTCCCAGCCATCAATGAATGGCATCTACTAGTATAACCAGAGTGCACAATCTGACCAAAAGAGCCATATAAAGGACATTTTATGGGTGTGCAGTCTTGTCTTCCTCTTTTTTAGCCATGCAAGGAGACAAATCAGTGAAAAGAGAAAAGCAGAGGCCCATGCACTGAGTTCCAGCCATCTTGCCTCACAAATTAACCTAAGGGCCTTCTTTGATGATTGGGGATAAATTTTGAACCCAGGTCAAGTCCAGAGACTTTTATCTCATTTTTTCCTTTACCACCTGTATCAGCCAGAAGAAGCCTGACTATTGCCTGTTGAAAGAAAATTGATACCAGCTCTCTAGATACTAGTGGTCTTACAAATAAACTGTCTTCCTAAAAGAGTTTAGACACATATAACTAAACACTGAATACCCAGATGGCCCATCCTAAATGAAAAGGTGGTAAATAAGAAAAGCCGTGTGTAATCAATGTTGCTGTCTTCTAAATTACGTGGAGAAAATTCTCAATCAATATTTGGGACAGTCTGTTCTTTCAAACCAGGGAACAATGAGAATGAGAGACTATTCCACATGAAAAAAATGATTTGAGGAAACGTTTTTTCTATGTGAAAATGTTCACATTTTTGCAATTCATGAAATTTGCTCTGTAGTAAAAGAGAAAAACTATTGTATATAAAATTTAGCAGCTCTGAACAAAATTGAGTAAATGCTGGGAAAAAAATCTTGCATGTCATTTTGCCTACAAAACAATAAAGAAAATAATAGCTAAAAGCAAGCAAGAAATAAGCAAGTCCTGGTTTGGAGGAATTCTTTTTGCAAATGTATTTTTTTTTTTAATTAAAAAGAAATTGCCTCAATTAATTGCTTTTAGAAATAAGGCATAACAATAATCTAAGAACAAAGCTTTCCTAAAAGTATAGATATTTATTTTAAATCAACTTGGTTGAAAAGACAAAATGTTTACCACACTAAAAAACCAGAGACTGTTTTTCTCATAATCTCCCATTTTTTCCTTTAGAGGGGGAGATTGTGTCTTTCCTAATTGATCATCAGTGAATCAGAATATTGGTCAAATACTGTATTTACTGAGTGTGCATGATTTGACCCTGGCTGGCCCTCTGTTTAGCCCTTACTCCTGACCATGGTCTTGCAGCCTTCTTGGGGTTAGACGGTGGTTTCTGCTGATTTTGAACCTTCAGCCACAAATCTCAGGCATCCTGGCTACCTCTGTCTGTTCTAGCCCTGACTTCCTACTATGCATGGGGTGCTCCACTCATTTAGACCACACCCCAACTTATCCACATGGGCCTCACTCTCCCAGGCTCAACCCTTCACACTTCTGTACCCATCTGACCAGCGATCAATGGGAAATCTGGGCAAAAGGCAGAAGAAGCACACTTCTGTGTTCTTTCCTTCTTTCTAACACTTAAGCACTTACTGTGTAGGGCACTGCTCTTGGTGTTGGAGAGAGAGAAAATAATGTGTAAGCAAATAAATATCCAAAATGGTTTTAGAGATGATGAGTGCTAAGGAGAAGTGAGGAGGTGGACTTTACTTTTTATTGGAAGGACAGTTCAAATGTCAAGGGACCACCTTGCAAAGATCTGGGGCAAAGAACTTTAGGCCCAGAGAGAAGTAAAGAACTGTGAAGGTCCTAAGGTGGAAACAAAAGGAAGGCTAGTGTGATTGGATCACAGAGAGCAGGGCAGGGGTGTTGCTGGAGGGAGGTAGAAATGAACTTGTAGAGGTAAAGAGGAACCAGGCCATTACCACTATTTAGAGGGGATTTCCCATTTTTGCCTCTGTATTCACTCTCCACCATGTTTTGTACTTCGGGGGGCAACTTTCCATTATCCTCTGCTTTCTTTTTGGCCCAGGCAGGAGATGGAAAGGGGGAGAGATTGGGGTATATAACTGTGGCCTCTCTACACAGCTTTTCTATCTTCAGGTAACTATAGTGACACCTACCCTTAGCCCCCTCAGGTCTGGTGGTAACTACCCCACTGTTACTAGCTCTGGGGACTACTCTCTACCTTGTGGCTTCCCTACTGCCTGCCCATACTTTTAAGGAGAGTTCAATAAACTGTTTATTACTATCTCCTAATTTGAATACATTATCTGTTTCACATAGAACTCTGACTCATATAGCCATACAAGCTGTGGCAAATAATGTGGATTTTATTTTAAGTACAACGGGAAGTCATCGGAGTTTTTATTTTATTTTTATTTTTTTATTAACTCATGTTTACTGAGGTATAATTTATTTAGAATAAAAGTCATCTCTTTTAGGTATACAGTGTTATGAATTTTGACATATATGACAAAGTCATATGACCATAACCACAATCAAGATGTAGAATATTTCCAACTTTGGCGGATTTTAAGCACAGAGGTAATATGACCTGTTTTCCATTTTAAAAAGCTTATTCAAACTTGAAGAAAGGTCCTAGGAAGGAAAGAGTAGAAGCAGAGAGACTAGGGAGGAGACTACTGTAGTGGTCCAGGCACTGTGCTGGACAACCAGGGAACAATGGTCAATGACCCCTGTTCTTGAGAAGATTGTGGTCTAGCAGGAAAAATCAACAAGGAAACAGAATGTTATGATTCAAAGGAATAATCTGTGATGTGTTGATGTATGGGATGCTATAGTGGTTCATGGGAAGAATATAGAAAGGGTTAAAATATTCAAATTCTGCCTCCCCTCCCCAAGGCCATACTGGTTTAACCATTCTCTTTGGCTTGGGCCGAAATTCCCTATGAGAGGTCTGATTCTATTAGCACTAGAACTTGGGAGCAGAGGGATCATGAGTTTGAATTCTCTAAATCACAATAGTTCAAGAGTGAATACTACTTTTTAAAAATGTGGGACATGGACATAAAAAGATTAATACATTCACATCAGGTTACATGTACCAGTGCCTCCTGACATTTTTCACATCATAGCCCACATAGCACACTGATGTAAAGGCCAGAGGCTGCTCATTGCCGGGGGTGCTGACCAAGCCATCCTGTCACACAGGTCCCACCCAGCCACCCAGAGGACTGAGGGCTCTAGATTTTGGTTGACCTGTAAGCTGCTCAATGCTCATTAATTGAGAAGAGCTGGCATTGTCTTCTTCCCAACTGGAAAGTTGTCATAGGAGAGTGCAAAGGGCCATAGAATTTGGGGTCATAAAATCTGGTTTAAGTCCCAACACTGTCCATACGCTGCTGGGTTATCTCTGCTAAGGCATGACCTCTCTGAACCTCAGTTACGTCATCTAGGAAATGATAGTAACTTTCTATCTTTCAGACACCTGAGCATTTTCTTGAACATTAGTCATTAGATTGTAAAAACCTTAGTGACAGAGAACATATGGAATACTCAGGATGTTATAGCACTCTGCTTGATGTGTGCACCTGGGAAAATGCTTGTTGTTGACTTTGACTGTCCTGGAAGAAGAACTCAGGGAAGGGCAGTGGAGAAGAAGAGAGAAAACCGTGATGGTTCCTTGCCATTAAACACCTGTTGCTTTTACCCATCTGAATCACCCCCATTCACCTATATCAACGAAACCATCTCTAATCACCTCCTTCACCAAGCCCCCTAGAGAGTAGAGACTAGAAAAAGTGAGAAAATGTGGCTAGAAGTACCATTTGGGATAATTTTAAGTCATTAAATAATAGACCTGACAAGAAATTGAATGTCATTCTTTTATTACTAATTCAATCCCTGATTATATTTTCTTAATGCTTTTTTCTACTGCATTTGTAGAATAATCTGAAATGGTTTGTTAAAAGTAAGCAATGGTTATTAAAGGAACTTCAATGGGTAAATAGCTATCTCTCTGGGTACTCAAGAGAGGACAACTATCGACCCTACAAAATAATAAGTCACTAGTACACCCAGATAGGAGGAAAAGGATGATTCATTCATATCAAAATCAGTAAGATGATGATAATAATGATAATAGGAACAAAAACAAATATAATACAGAGTAATAATGTTAAGAGATGACCTTTATTGAGAACAGCTATAATGGTATAAGTGGGGTCCAAAAAAATTAAAGTGCGTAAGACCAGGGGCTCAGGACTCATTATAAGGCTAATGAAATGACCAGCATGAACCTGCTGTGGAGGTTGGAAATAAATAACCAGTTAAGTTTGTCTGAATTCACCAGGTTTCTTTGTATGTAATATATTCCAGGTACTTGCTAAGAAGTTTACATGAATTATCTTGTTCAATTCGGACAAAAAACCCTACAAAGCAGGAAGGTAGGTACTTTTAATCTCACCATATAACAAATGAGAAAGCTAAGGCTCAAAGATTCTAAGTCATGCCAGTGTGCTTCCAGCAAGGCTGAGGTCAGGGAAGAGGATCAATGGCATGAGAAGACTTGCACATTTGGGAGCCAACTTTGCTAAACCATGAGCCTCCTCTTGAATCTGTCTAGTCATTACCATTGGCAATTTATTGCTTCGAGGACTTCTATAATGTTTCTGTTATTGCTCTCAGTAGCCTTTGAAGTGGATCAGAACATGACATCTATTAAGTTTACTCCAAGACCAAACCAACGGAATATTGAATTCCTATCCTGTGGAGTCCTGCTACATTCTCTGATAGAGTGGCAAGAATCTCTAGAGTACATGGGCAGTGCCTAGCGAAAGAGGACAGACCAATATGTCAGGCCCTTGATATTGATGCTTGTACTTATGAACTTTGTTCTTGTGGAATTGAAACTTAGCCTAGTATTATATATTGTCTAAGAGTTACCTCCTGAAAGTCCCCTTGTTGCTCAAATGTGGCCTCCCTCTGAGCCAAACTCAGCATATAAGCTCACTGCCTTCCCCACAGCATGGGACATGACTCCCAGGAATGGGCCTCCTCAGGAAATCAGCACCCCATCAGTGGGTCTTACCTTGAAATGTAAAATAACCTAGCTCCCTAATGTAACAGAGTTAGACTCATTTATAATTTTCATACACATTGTTCTTCTGCCCCTTTTCTATGAACCTATAATTAGCACTATACCCATTAAATATATGTCCCAGAGACTTAAATCTCTGGGCTGTGCACATGCTGGTTGAGCCCTTACTCTCAGCAGAGTTGTAGCCAATACCTACCATCCAGTTCACTGGACTCGCCCAGGACAACTTACAAAAGGATGAGGATGGACAATGCCCACCCCCCAAAACAGAAAGCATCTACAACTGCAAGCAAGACAGTTCCATCCATCTGCCCCATGGGATCTAAGCCCGCTCTCAATCGGAATCAGAATGGGCAACACTGTCTCCAAAATCCTCAAGATTGAGGAATGAACAAACTTAAGGCAGGGAATGCAACTATGGACCAAAGTAGACATTATTATTCTAGTAATGGAAGAACTTGTAACATAGATGTAAAGACAGTTGTTATCAGAGGTTCTGAGGGGAGGGAGAGGGAAGACTAGGGCAATACAGGGGCATTTTCAGGACATTGGAATTGTCCTGCTTGACATTGCAGTGATGGATACAGGCCATTATATATTGTCATAACCTACAAAATTGTGTTGGACAGAGTATAAGCTATAACGTAAACTATAATCCACGGTTAGTAGCAATGCTTCAATATGTGTTCATCAACTGTACCAAATGAACCACACTAATGAAAGATGTTGTTAATGGAGGAAAAATTCACCAACTAGAAGTATACAATTTGATGAATTTTGACAAATGTATGCAGTCATGTAACCACCACTACAATAATAATATGAAATGTCTCCATTACCCCGTAAAGTTATTTTATGTCCCTTTGCAGTTAATCCCTTCCTCCTACCTTTAGCCTTTAGCAACAACTAATTGGCTTTCTGTTGGGATAGTTTTGTCTTTTAAAAAATTCATATAAATAAGAATCATACTGTATGTAGTCTTTAAATTGGGATTCATCTATGTAGTTCTGTGAACTACTAGTTCTTTCCCCCTCCTTCCCTTCCTCCCTCCCTCTCTCCTCCCCCCCGCCCCCCCCTTGCCTTATCACTTAGGCTAGGACATCTAGTACAATGTTAAATAGAACTGGTGAGAGCAGACATCCTTGCCTGTTTCCTGATCTTAGGAGGAAATATTCATTCTTTTATCATTAAGTGTGATATTAATTGTAGGTTTATCTTAGAGGCCTTTTATCAAGAAGTTTCCTCCTATTCCTAGTTTGATATGGGCTTTTATCATAAATAGTTGTCAGATTTTGTCAAATGCTATTGAGATGATCATATGGCTCTTCTTTTTAATGGATTGATATGGCAAATTATATTGAGTCATTTTTGAAACCAACCTTGCATTCCTGGGATGAGTTCCACTTGGTCATGATGTATTATTCTTTTTATATATTACTGTATCAATTTGCCAAAATTTTGTTAAGGATATCTCCATCAATGTTTTTCAGGGATATTAATCTGCATTTTCATTTTTCGTGATTTCTTTTTTTCTTTATTTTTAAAGAAGCTTTAGGTTACATAAATGTTACATTGTAAACACAGGGGAATCCCATATACCCCACCCCTCCCACTCCCACACTTTCCCCCATTAACAACATCTTTCATTAGTGTGCTACATTTGTTACAATTGATGAACACATATTGAAGCATTGCTACTAACCATGGTCTACAGTTTACACTATGGTTTACATTTTGCACCGCACAATTTTAGAGGTTTTGACAAAATGTTATTCAATGGCCTGTATCCATCATTGCAATATCATGCAGAACAATTTCAATGTCTCAAAAATGTCCCATATTATAACAATTCTTCCCTCTCCCTCCCCTCAGAACCCTGGTGACCACTGTCTTTAAATCAGTGTTGCAAGTTCTTCCGTTACTAGAATAATAATGACTACTTTGGTCCATAGTTGCATTGCCCCCTTATGTTTGGTCACTCCTCAATCTTGTGATTTCTTTGTCTGATTTTGGCAGGGAAATGTTGGCCTCATAAAATGACTTGGGAAGTTTCCCTCCTCCTGTATTTTTTGAACAGTTTTGAGAAGGATTGGTTTTAGTTCTTCTTTACATGGTTGGTAGAATTCACCAGTGAAGATATTTGAGCAGGAGTTTTACTTGAGGGATAGTTTTTTACCTAAGCATTCAATTTATTTAGTAAATATAGGATTATTTAGGTTATTTATTTCTTCTTGAGTGAATTTTGGTAGTTTGTGATGTTTTGGTAATGTATCCTTTAATCTAAATATTTGAATATATTTGCATAAAGTGGCTTATAATTTCCCTTATTATCCCAATGCCTATAAGAAGGACCAGGCTAATTCCCATTCTCTAGTCTACCACCCTTGAATTTAAACCTCAAATAGAATAGCTTTTCTACAAAAGACTCACACTATAAATGTCATGTTTAGTGGAAAGAGGGAAGGGGAGAGGAAAATATGCGCAACTCTGATACATTCTGGTCTTTTGTAAAATTTCTAAGTGTGAGATAATAGGATCTCTTCTCCAGATCTTTGTCAAGACCTTTTTCTTCTATTTGGTTTTGAGGCCATATACTTTAAAGTTCCAAAAGAGGGAAACCAAGATGTTTTCTATCCCTTATGAACCCTGCATTCTTGCTACTTGTCTCTAGAACCACACTCAATTGAGTTGTGAGAGACACTATTGGTGTCCCACCCATATCCCCTCACAACTTCCTCTGTGGTGCATACCCTGCCTTACTTCCAATCACCAGCATATGCATCTCTTTGCCTGAGGTTTTTTTTAAAATTTATTGAAGTATATCACTCATACATGAACATACATAAACAAGTGTATAGCAATAGTTGTGAACTTACAAAACAAGCATACATAACATCATACAGGGCTCTCATACCTCACCTTACCAACAGTACCTTGCATTGTTGTTAAACATTTTTAACTAATGATTAAAGAGCATCCTCAAAATATTACTACTAATCAAAGTATTGTCCCCCAACCCACCCTATTATTATTATTTTTATATCACTTATACATGAACATATATAAACAATAAGTGTATAGTAAGAGTTGTGAACTTACAAAGCAAATATTCATAACGTCATACAGGAGTCCCATACATCAACCCTCCACCAACACCTTGCATTATCATGAGACATTTTTCACAAATTATGAAAGAATATTATCAAAATCTTACTACTAGTTATAGTCCTTATCTTACATTTGGTGTATTTCACCCCCAAACCACCCTATTATTATTTTTTAAATATATTTTTATGACAGAAGTTGTAAACTTATAAAACAATCATGCATATGTGCAGAATTCCCAAACAACACCCCTCTATCAACACACCACACCATGGTGGAATATTTGTTACAGATTATGAGATAATATCATCCAATTATTACCAGGTCTACAGTGTACATTTGGCAAACATTTTCCATAATTCCCCATTATCAACACAGTACATCTTTGGCATAGATGCATGAATATTACATTATTACTGTTAGCCACAGTCCATAGGTCACTCCAGTACTTTTCCCATGCTTCTCCACATTCTCACCACCCTGAAATAGTGATGTACATCTGCTCTAGTTCACAAACAACACTCTTGCATCTGTTCCATCAACCACAATTCTCATCTACCTCTGGGTTTACTGTGCTATTCAGTCCCTAGATGATTCTCTAGTTTTCTGTCAATTGGCATTTACATCCCTAGACTACCCTTTCCAGCCACATTCCCATTTATAAACCAGCTGTTACTCACTATAACGTGTTACCATCAACTCTGTACATTTCCACACGTTTACAGTAAAGCTAATTAAAACTTCTACATACATTATATATCAGTGATCCATCTCAGTCCTCCTCTTATCTCCTGTAAGATTCTACCACCTACCACCATGTCTTGAAGTTGTTTTCCTACATTTTCTTCTAGAAGCTTTATGGTTCTTGCTTTTATATTTAGGTTTTTAATTCATTTTGAGTTAATTTTTGTATAAGGTGTGAGATAGGGGTCCTCTTTCCTTCCTTTGCTATGGATATCCAGTTTTCTCAACATCATTTTTTGAATGGACTTTTCTGCCTGAGCTGGGTGGGTTTGACAGGCTAGTCAAGAATCATTTGGCCATAGATGTGAGGGTCTGTTTCTGAACCATCAATTTGGTTCCATTTTTCTAGGTGTCTGTCTTTATGCCAGTCCCATGCTGTTTTTTTGTTTTGTTTTGTTTTTAACAATTTATTGAAGTATATCATTCATACATGAACATACATAAACTGTAAGTGTTCAGGAAACATTGTGAACTTATAAAAGAAACATGCATAACATCATACAGGGCTTCCACACATCACCCCCACCCCCCAAACACCCTGCATTGCTGTGAAACATTTGTTAACAAATCATGAAAGAGCATCGTCAAAGTATTACTACTAACTATAGTCTGTATCTTCCTCCCCTATACATTTTTTAAAGGATTTATTTACTTATTTATTTACTTTTATCCATTTTTACCGCCCCGCCCCCGTTTTTGCTGTTTCTGTGCCCATTCACTGGGCAACTCTCTGTGTCTGTTTCCTGCCCTCTCTTCTCATCCTTCTCCTCCTGTCTTCACTGGGATTTGATCCTTGGAATCTCCGATGTGGGA